>JAFVLL020035202.1:0-95419 GCA_021397915.2 Tor tambroides
GGTACCTACCAATGGGAGTGAATCTACACAATATATTTCTGGATTGCAAAGCAGATGTCCTAATCCATGCAGAAATTTATACCACCCTACATTTTCCCCCTCCTACCACACAGCTGGGTTTTTTGCTGGAGTAATTCAGATTAAATCTATTTCTCAGGGCGGAGGCCTTCCCAGGCCCCCCTCCTCCACACTGCTGGGCTTGTCCTGGTAGATGGGGTTATTACTGTAGCCTGATCCAGCTACAGCAGGCCCAACCAGTAGTCAGAGAGCAAGAGTGAGGGAGGGAGAGAGAGTGCAACCCCATTTCTCCACACAATGCCAGTCCTTTCCTCCAGGCTCATTGTTCACTATTGCTGCTTTAGTGCTACACTGAAGCTTTGTGAAGAAAGCACTTACAATTCCCTAGCACACTTACTGGTGAAGGTTGCAAAAGACTTAGAAAAACACAGCTGGAATTCCAAAACCAGAGCTGGAATAAAATCCTGTCGTCTTTTACTCACTCTCATGTTGTTTAAAACCTGTATAACTCATTTGAATATACACAAAAAAAAAAGAAGATATTCTGAAAAGTGTTCATGCTGCTCTTTGCAATATAATGAAGAGTTAGGTCAATAAGATTTCTTCATGTGTTTAAAAGACATCTCTTAATTGTTATTACAAATAAAAAGTCTATTATGCTGTTTATTCCTGTGATGCAAAGCTGAATTTCCAGCATCATTACTCCAGTCTTCATTGTCACATGATTCTTCAGAAATCATTCTAATATGCTGATTTGCTGCTCAAGAAACATTTCTTATTATTATTATCAATGTTAAAAACAGCCTGTGCTGTTTAATATTTTAGTAAAACTGGGATATTTTTTCATGATTATTAAAGTAATAAAAAAAGTATTTGAAATTGATATCGTTTGTAACATTATGAATGTCTTCACTGTCACTGTTGATCAATTTAATGTGTTTTTGCTGAATAAAAGCATTAATTTTTGTTTAATAAATATCTTAGTGAACCCACACCTCTGAATAATAGTTTATAGTGACCAGGAACTGTCCATCTGACAAAATTACACCTCAAAAGTAGTCCATATGACTTACAGGGAGTTCCAAGTCTTAGTATAGCTGTGTGTGAGGAAAAGACTGAAATTTAAAGCTAGAGTGTGTATTTAATTTTTTTGTGTGTGTGTAAACACTGTGACTCAGTGGCACTTTCAGAACATTTCCCTGTTTAAGCATCCCAACCAACAAGACTGACTCAACAGATGGTAGGAGTTTGGGATTGGACTATGTGTTTTACAAACAATGGAAGACATGGGCATATTTGGGAAACCTGTTTGAAAACTGCTTTTTGTGTGTTTCTTATTTAAAAGAGACATGACAAGCATGAATGAGAGCTGTAGTAAAAAGAGCAATCCTTCAAAATCTCCTTTTGAGCTACAATGTCGTATATGGGTGACATGAGGGTGAGCAAAGGATTTTAATATGTACATTTTGAGAAAATTCTCTTTTTTGTAAACTACTCCTTTAAAATAAAGAAAATAAAATGTAGTCTAAACTGCAGCTCTGTTGAGTTCAGACAGAACAGGTTTGAAGAATGAGAATGAGGTGGAGAAACGGGGGTGTTAGACAAGAATGAACGTCCGTTTGTGGTGTCACAATGTCCCCACTATTGTTCGCCTCTGTCTATCCAGAGAGAGCCTGATTGTGGGCCAAGCCAAGCTATGGAGAGAGGACAGATGAGGTGGCAGCCGAAAGCGGGTGTCAGGACATGCTAGTCCAGAATTAACCTCTTTTTCTTTCACTCTCTTTCATTCTCTCATATACACTCACACACAGTTCATCCTTTCTCCAGATGTGCCACGTGTAAACGCATGCAAGAGAACAGATGCTTTTCGAAGATTCCCCCCATTAAACCCTGTCAAAATGAGTCTGTGGTAACAGTTTGACATTTGGCATAGTCTTTTTCTTAATTGAATGTTTGTTATTGTTATTGTCTACAATTGTGCTGCTAGGTCATTTGTGCCACTTTTTGTAAGCCATTTTGCCTGTGCAAACTGTACAACCAAACAACGAAAGGAAAAGACATTACTTTTACAATATCTATAAATGCCAAAATTATGATCTCATATGGTTGATGCTAATTGTGTTTCACAGACAATTTTTTATTTTTACTCACAAATCCCTGACATGTTTGGAGTTCATTTACACTACTGCTCAAAAGTTTGGGATTAGTAAGATTTTTTCTAAGGGTGCTTTCACACTTGGTTTGATTGCCTGGTCCGAACCAGAGTTCGATTGCTCCCCCCTCCCCCTGCCCCCGCTGGACTGCGTTCATATTATTTTATTTGGGTCCAAACCGCGGTTCGTTTGCGTCATCAAGCCAGCAGCTATTTCCCCGTTGCTTAGTAACGACGGCGTGGGAGAATGCGGCAAAATGCATAAGATTGCTCTCTGCATTTTTATATATTTACGTTTTTGAACCGTTCGTTTTGTTTACAAAGCTTCAGTGCATAACGGCACTTATCCGTCTGTTACGAATGCACTGCAAATGCTCTAAGGAATACTGAAGGCGAACAGAAATTAGATATACAGCTCTCTGCTTGCAGCGCGTCAGTAACGCTCGTCAGAAAAGTGAGTGAAACACACACAAACACACATTTTTATCAAATAATACGGCATTAACAGCGGTTCACTTCCGTGATTTGGTACGATTGTGTTCACATCAGTAGCGAACCGTACCGGAGTTCACATGAAACGAACCCCAGACCACCCTTTTTAAGCGGACTCGGGTGCAGTTCGCGGGTGCACACCCGAGGTCGGAAGACAGTGTTCACATCATCCAAACGAACTGAACTCTGACGTCAATCGCACCTGGGTGTGCACCAAAAGTGCTAGTGTGAAAGCGCCCTAAAAAAGAATTGAATATTTTTATTTAGAAAGAATGCTTTTAAATTCTTTAAAAGTGTCAGTAAAGACAATTTAGAATGTTTCAAAAGATTTATATTTCAAATAAATGCTGTTCTTTAAAATTTTTCATTCATCAAAGAATCCTGAAACAAATATGCAGCACGGTTTCCGCAAAATATTAAGCAGCACAACTGTTTTCAACAATGATCATAATAAAAAATGTTCCTTAAGCAGCAAATCAGCATATTAGAATGATTTCTAAAGGATCATGTGACACTGAAAACTTGAGTAATGGCTGCTGAAAGTTCAGCTTTTCCATTATAAGAAAAAATTACATTTTAAAATAGAAATTAAAATAGAAAACAGTTTTTTTTCATTGTAATTTTTCACAGTATCACTGTTTTACTGTACTTTTAAATCAAACGAATACACAGAGACTTCCTTCTAAAACATTTTAAACATTTTACCGACCCAGAACCTTTGAATGGCAGTGTATATAGGAGAAAAAAAAAAAAAAGTATCACTCAGAATGTGACATCAAACAAAATAGGAAACGGGGTGTTTTTGGATAAAAAAGCGTGTTGCACATGAAACTTGCTGTGGTTTCTCTCTCTGGTTTCCCACCCCAGACTTTCATTTTGATGTGAAACAGGAACATTATACAACCACCACCAATACCACTGCCCTTCTCCTGCGCTGCAGTTGAACACAGAGTTGCCTAAAGCTCTTCAGCCGATGAGTTGCCAACACCCATTATTCTATTGTACACTTCCAACATGTTCCATTCACCGTAAACCAACAATAGCTCTCCAAAATTTAAACACATAGCCTTCAGCAACAGAGAGCCATCCTTTATCACCTACCAGGGCCGCGGTGAGTATAAACTACACAAGTGGCATGTTAGGGGGACACTGTGCCTCAGACAACAGGGACGGCGGTTTTGTTTTCCTTGCGCATAGTCTTCCTGAGCCATCCCAGCCCCTGAGGCCAGCGCCTGGTCCCCTCATCCAGATGCATGAACAATGCAGCAGTGTGCTTGACCCAAGGTGTGGGAGGGGAATGCCAGGATCTGGGCCTCCCAACAAAGAGCAGGGCTCATCGATAAAAAATTCCAGGGAATTCTCCCCCACCAGCACCAACAACACAACAGCCCCACCAATACACACACATCTCACAGCAGCAGACAGTACAGGGTTGGAGACCCTTGTCTTCATTGCATCTCACTAATAACAGGAACATAGGGCAAATACTTTGAGGGAGAAGTCTAGTCTGGAGATTGAGGCAACCCAGATACCCTTCTTTAGGAGTAATTCAATTACAGTAGTTTGATATGGACCAGTGAAGAAATTTAACCCATTATGACGGACAGTTGCTGCACTGAAGAACATAACAGATCACAATTATGAAACTGGCTATTGGAGGATGTGGCCTATCAGAACAGCCTTTCTTTCGTCAGACAGCAGACGTCCTAATGTTTTGCCCAATTAGGCTACTTTAAGACAGATACTATTCTTCCATAATCTCGTGATCTCCACGTCCACTACTCTTATTCCTGAGATGTCAATGACAAAATCACTCTTAAAAATAACGATTATTTATTGCCATCGATGATTCCATCAAGAAACTTTGACATCCACATTCTTAAAAATAGAGGTTTCAAGGCGGGGTGCGGGGGGGGGACTATTTTTAGTTCCAAAAAGAACCTTTCAGTGATCAGTTTTTAAAATAACCATTTTAGTTCTTAGTGTGAAAAACATTTTAATAATCTAAAGTACCTTTTTTGAATTGAAAAGTTTCCATGGATGTTAAAGGATCTTCATCCATTGATACCAATAAAGAACCTACATTGCATGGAACCAAAAGGTTCTTTATAGTGGGAAAAGGTTCTTCAGAGTATTAAAATATTCTTCACACTACGGAAAAAAGAAAAAAAAAAAAAAAAGTGTTTTTTTTTTTTTTTTTGGAACTGTTCACTGAAATTTGTTTTGGGAAACCCAAAATGGTTGCTCTGTTTGGCATCACAGTGAAAACCCTTTTGGAACTTTTATTTTTAAGAGTGTAAATCACAAATACCATATTATGTACGGACAATAAATGTAGCATTTATGCAACATACAGTTATATGAAAAAGCAAAGTATTGTAAAAAGGGTGATTGACAGAGGAAAGTGATTGAACAGGAAAGCATAATAGATCTTCTGTAGCATCTTAACCCCTCTGTTGCTAGGGAGGCAGTGGTAATCTCTCCTCCTCCTTTCCTTCCTAATTAGTGAGAGGTATAAATTGAGTTAGCGGAACACTTTGTGTCACCCTGATTAGACTAACTGGACATTATCATACCACACAACCCTAAGGGATTTTACTGGCAAACCAGTAACATGACATCTTCTGGGCAGCAACAGATAGGATTTAGTACATGAATCAATCATTTTGTGGCTTGATAATGGACAAGCAATCAAAAGCATAAAAAAAAAATCAATAACCATTTATCTTCAATGACATGTACGGTTCCTTTGGATAAAGAATGCAGAAGTATCACATATAAATTAAATTTCACTATTACAGTGCATTATCTCCCAGAAGTGTTTCTCAGCTGCTGATATGATTTATTCAAGCCTAATCTTATTCTGCTGGTTGCAGTGGCCTGTACATATCAGGCATTGCTGTCATTACAGGCGACATAATTCACTCTGACCCAATGTAGCAAGTGACACACACTATCTATGGATCTTGGGGAGTCACCTAACACAATGCCTCTAATTTAGGTGCCCTAAAAGGGGAGGGTGAGATGTGCCAGAGGTCACTTTTTACAGCGAGGGGGTTGGGAAGGGGTGCGGCTCCACGAAGGTAGCAGGGTCAAACCCTTGCCGTTGTGTGACCTCTGTAGCAATCAGGTTAGTAACCATGACAACCAGGGTTGATAATTACAGTGCAATGCAGGAAACAGTCAGGCAAACGAGGACATATATTTGAGACGCGGTCTCACTTTATGATACTTTTGGTCTGTTTAATAATGAGTATCTGGTATCAAATCATGTATACAAAGAATTATGATAATATAAAACACGATAACTCATCTATAAGGTTTTAAATGACCGTAAAAACACCTAAAATTGATTTTACGCTTTAAATCATCTAATCGAGGGTCTTTCGGCTGATCGCACCAATTGACAGCGCTGATCCAGTTAGCGCAGATGCTAACCTGCTAAGTTACCTCCGACCTGAGTCTATAGCTAACAGACCTGTTAGCTCGGTAAACAGCTTTAAAAACAGTGTTCCCTCTCCAAAATAGCCGGAAAAACATCGACAACGGTTAACTAAACACCGAAGAGCACAGCCCAGGTCGGCTTCGTCGCGTATGCGAACGTCCCCGTCCCCAATTTATCGCGGTGTGAACGTACCTGTCTGGTCGGGTCATTCCTGCCGTGCTCGGAGGACAGGTGATGTCTCAGCAGCAAGGCCCGCTTGTAATTCCGACTGCCTTTTACCAGCTCGTCGCTGTGGTTGGTGGCGATGTTATGGCACCAGGAGCAAGACATCAGTCCTGTTTCCTGGCTGAATTTGAGCCAGGGAAACTCCTGCAGCCAAGAGGCTTGGAAGAGCGAGTGTTTCTGGAGCAGCAGCGTCTGAGGTCTCATCTCCAGCAGCGGCTTTCTAGCGGCCGCTTCCTCCGCCTCTCCTGCGCTACAATCCTCCCGGTTCACGCCGTTGCCAGTCGCCCACTTACAGTCCTCGGTTTTCACCATGTCGCTGTTCAAAACGCCTCTGTCATGATCTTTCCCTGCTGTCCAACTGCCCCCTTCCGGGTCCTCGTCCTCCTCTGCCTCCGGCTCCGTGCTGTCGCTCACGGACCCTCCGCCCTCGACTTTCCCCAGCGATGGTCCTTTCGCCCCCAAATCCCTGTCGTCCTCTTGATCCGGCCTGGTCCCGTTCAAATGTCGGTCTTGACAGGCCGAGGCCTCACAGCTGTTGCCGTTGCTGCCTCCTCCGACGGCACTGGCACCGGTGACGGCTAATCCACCTCCTCGGAAAGCCAGCGACCTGCGGTTTCGCTCTCCGGACATTTTCTTGAAATAAATTTCAATCTACACTTTCTCAACAAAACACAAATCCTATCGCAACTCGCTTAAATAAAGTATTCCGCATGAAATGAGCCGTTTTTCTGCGCTCCGGCCTCCTGGTGAGAGTATGTAGGTTATGCGGAAATAAATAGGGGTTTTAAAGGCATAATGAATTTCAGGGTTCTGTCTGCGTCCGCGCAGGCCCCGCAGAGGTCGAATGGCAACGACTTCCCCCACAATGCATCTCGGTCAGAGGGAGGAGGGGGGGCTCGTGTTAAAGGAAGATGGGGGTGACGCCGAACAGCCAGGGGTCTTTTGTGTTGATGACTGCACCCATTTTCCGCATGCTTTTTCATCTATAGAGCTACACGTCTCGAACCAATAAGTCCGTGTATCCCTTTCACGCCCTCCCCTGTGCGTGACATTAAAGACGTCGCTCCATGTTTGTCGCGCGAGTCGTGATGGTTGGGACAGGTGGGTTCGGTGGACTTATGAAGGTCCTCGCGAAGAGCGCTGCATAGGTGTATTTTACAGGTGGTGACGGAGATGGACAGATTGGTTTTTTGATATCAATGTCTTGTTTTTGTGTGTGTGTTTTTATTCGTTTGATATTTTAACAGTTTTAACAAAGTATTTTAACAATTTTTTTTATTAATTTTAATAAACTTTTTTATTTGAATGATGTAAAATGATTTTTTTTTCTAACAAATACATTATTGTATTGGGCTTCAATAAAAAGCAAAATAACTGATTTACGGTCACTTGTTTTACTGGACTGTCTTTTAATATGTATAGCCTACATAATATAATATATAATATAATATAATATAATATAATACACACACCACACATACACGCATTTTCAGATGTATTCATCTTTTTGGCAAATCCTAAATAAATAAGTAAATCCAGAAAGCTGAAAACGTAAGTGCCAAGTTTAATTATGCAGCTGCCTTAATTAACTGCTGAATTAAAAACGTGCATTTTAAATCCTCCATTGATACGTTCATTTCACCTTTTCGATCACCTTGAATTTTATTACTGATTAAGGAAATCGAGTTGAAACCCGTTCAATTGAGTTAAAACTACCAATATTATTTTGATAAATTTAATAGACCATCGACCGAATATAATATAAAACAGCTGTCCTTACAGTATAATGCTAATGCGGAAAACATTTTTATAGTTAAAAAAAGGTTTACGAGCGTTTTTGTCGTATATTGTCGAATTGCAACATCTGTGTGGAGGTTCAAGAAACGCCCCAAATCACGACACGAGTAGGCTATTATATAAATTGTACTAAATATACTTTACTGTATAATTATTAAATCCTGTCACCCAGTGGGTGGCGTAATTTCCTACAGTACCAACATGATAGACGATTTATAAACCAGCATAAGCGCCCCATACTGCTTCCTCTGGGCGTGTCTTGTTTGACTGTATGTAAATTAGGAACTTTGAGCCCACCCTGTGGACGTGAAGGACCAGATTTATCTCCATTAATAGCTCTGCTGGTATCCTTTTGTCGAAATTAGAAAGGTAAAATGTGTTTATTAAAAGAAGGCAATTTAATATTCTGTTGTGGCTTCCTCATTATACAGAAACTTTTCTTTTCTTTTCTTTTCTTTTCTCCTTAAAACACAATAGCAATTTTCTATGTCTCTACGGTTTTTTTTTATTTAGATTTTTGCGATATTTGCCTATTTACATTTACATTTAGTTATTTAGCAGACGCTTATTTAAAATGATTTGTTATAATAAATTGTAATAATTACTGTAGACTAATTATAGACTACGTGTATTACATTTCTTAGTATTTATGTCAACACAGAACAGTATTTATTTTCTAACCGACACTGAGCACGGCGTAAAAAATAATTTCTAAATTAGCCAATTGGTTTCAGTGATTTGCCAAATATAAATGGGTAATATAAAATAATTAAGTTATTTCTAATAAAACGACTATTTCGATTAGTTATTTTGGTTCGTTTATTTATCGTTTAAAGATGATTCTAAATTAATATCGCAGCTCATAAAACGCGTCTTCAGTGGGTCCAGGTGGGTCCTCGTGCCCCTCTCTCTGTTTACATCTCTACGTGCTGTGCGTCCTGACGTCACATACGACCCCACCCCACCTCGCGCAGCAGCCTAGTTGCAGTGGCAGCTTTGAGCTCAAATTTGCAAGATTGAAGTGGGAAAGCGGGACCGCAAGGATCAGAATAATTCACAGCATAAAGAATCCGCAAAGACAGGATGGAGGAAGCCGATCAAGGTAGCTGAATTGTTTTGAGAACGTGACATGACATGACGGCACAGATTAGAAATGCAACAAAACTCAACTTTCAGAAGTTAGCTAGCTTGTTTGTTAGCACAGCCAGCAGCTGGAATCAGAACAGCGGTTGTTTAATTTCTTTAATTTGGATAAACATTGGTAATGTGACAGTCAGTCGGGATAGACATTTTTAGGGATTTTATTCGGGTTAGAGCACTTTTGCACATTATACTTAGTTCGTTATCTTATAATTTATGGTGTCTATAAATACTGTTCAAACTTATGAAAGTAGCAGAACCCGACCATAGTCGGTCGTGTTTCCGGTGCAAAATTTTTACTTATATATTTATATACATCTTTTAGTCAGTAAGAATGTCTGTAACTATTTATTTAGCCTAACTTGCAGAATCGTTAAACCATATGTTAGCATTAAACACCTGCTGTAAATGTGCTGCTACTAATGAAACCTATCTTTGCATCTCTGTATTATTTCCGTTTTTTTAATCGTGCCAATTCCATTAATTAATGTTCATTTTTTAATTTAACTTATAATGTGTCATGTGAAGTCTAAAATTAAAAATAGAATACAGTTTATGGAATCACAAGTTTGATAGCTTTCTACCTCTTTCTTATCTTTCTAATGGTTAGCATCTCATGTTTCTTATCCACTTTGTGTGATGGCATTCATATGTAACGTTAGAGTTTAAACTCAGAAATAAGAATTTATGTTGTGTTGATTAGCAGGATCATATGCATCACACCTAGTCATTATACTGTAAATTTTTGACAGTGTGGTCCATTACTTCTGAAGCGATCTGGTCAGCTTGGGTTTCTGTACTGCCACTGCATCATTATTACGTAAATAGTCTGCTAAGCTAAGATTGCATAGTTTTTCTGGTGTGTGCTATTTTTCAAATGCCTGGTGTTGATGTTATCATCTGGGAGGAAACACATTGGCCTACATTCTATTGATTTAGACTAATATTCTTCTTCCACTACCTTTGTTTAACATGATTTTTTTAATAAGCTACTGGAAATATGTGTATATATAGCTAAATATATATAATATGTATAGTTGGAAACAAATATGTTTAATATATACAAATACAAAATTATTATTTATTTATTTAATATATAAATATATTATTGAAAACATTCCTGATAAAACATTATCAATCATCCATCCAAGTCTACATAACAGTTTTCCCAATTATTAGTTTATAACCCTGTCTTTTTTTTTTAAATCAGCACTTAGGCTTACTAAAATAAATGATTAATATACATAATATAATGCATATATAATATCCACAATATATGTAGTCTGGGGGGTTGCATGAATACCGGAGCCTTTCCCAGCATCTCAGGCCATACATATACAAATTCTGAAATACAAACCAAAGTGTTTCTCAAATCTAGTTCATATGAGGATGATAACAAGCCTGTTAATTTAGCAAAAAGCAATATGTTCAGCTTTAAAACATTGCCTTTGTTTAACTATATAACAAAGGCCTGGTAGATGCAGCCTTTTGGCAGACATTTGTGTTTACGTCTTGGAGAAATACCATTGACGTCACTGAATGTCACACCGTGCTTGTTTTCGTAGTCCTTTCTGACCTCCTGACCATCCTGTCTTCATCCCGGTCATCTTGTCTCCGCCCAGCTCCCTGCATCTGAGCAGCCTGTTCTCTCTCATCCCTCCTGGGCTGCAGTGAGTCGAGGAGCAGCCTCCCCAGGAGCAAGAGCCTTCCTGTCTGAATCTTCTGTTCTCCTCCCCTCATCTCTCTCACGCAGGGCCACCATCTGCTCATTCCTCTTTTCTGCGTGCCCATGTCTCTCTGCAGCTGGTGCCTATGGGCCATTGTGCGATCTGACAAGAAGATTGCGGGACAAAACCTGAGATACCATTTGTTTGCTAGTTTAGCCTAGGTATACAGTCGTTATGATATTACTCTGGATCAAGTGGCAAGAACTCAAGTAAATTTATCTGATTTAGTTCTGTTGCATCAGTGAGTGAGTCATCAATGAGAGACCTTTCACCCATAAGTAAAAGTGATGGGTGTAGCCTTATGTCCTTGTCTAGTGATGGCTAAACCTGTGGATTAGAACATCTGCTCTAACAGTGTGAAATTCAGTGTAGGATTTTAATTGTTGCCTCAGCAGTCATCAGTCGCTCATGTTTGCTCAGGTAGATGTGCACGCTGTTCTCTTTTTGCTGTCATGGCAACATTGGAAAATAAAGTCGAAAGACTAACAGAACTACAGGGAGGAATGAGGAAGCTGCAATCAAACCTTCTATAGCCATTATTGTTGAATTTGTTTTCTGTTGTGGATGTGAACATTGCACATTTTGCTTGAATCAGTTTGGTGGGCTATTCAGCTACTCAAGGTTGGAAGTTTACATGACTGCCAAAAGCTTGCAGAGAATTCTTTTGATCTCATTGGTGGAAATTTCATCTCCTGGTGTTTGCTGGTGGGCTGTAGTGTTTAAACTCTAGTCTGACAGTTATGCTGTTACTTCTCCATCTTTTTGATGTCAGTTCACAGAAAACGTCAGAACTCAAAGTGGAATGTTTGATTTGCGATGGCTTTGGTCATTTCGGTGTCTTCTTATGAAGTTGAAGTAGCACAGGAAACTCTTTTTTTCCAGTTTAATTTTAAAGATAGTTCAGATATTGCTCCAGAATATTTATTGTTCTCTAAGGCTTTTATCTACATACTTGTCATTTTTGTTTTGTGCTTGCTGGCTGTGTGTGGACATATTACACTACCATTCAGTCATCCATTAAATTTATCAAAAGTTACTTTTACATTTGATGTAATATTGTAAGTCAGTTTAAAATAAATGCTGTTTTTTTGAACTTTCTATTCATCAAAGAATCCTAAAAAAAGATGACGGTTTTAACAAAAAGTATGAAGTAGCCCAGTGTTTTCAACATTGATAATAATAAGAAATGGATTGGGGAAATGTTGCTGAACTTTCAGCCTTGCCAACACAGGAATAGTGTACTTTTTGAAATATAGTAGAAAAGAGTTATTTTAAGAGTTATTTTAAATTGTAAAAATTTTTCACAGTGTTACTGTTACTATATTTTTGATCAAATAAATGAGTTTTTTTTCCCAAAGTTATTCAAAAATCATACTGACCTCAAAAGTGTAGTTTACTGTGAATTAAAGCACTAGTTTAACTACAAACGAAACTTCTGTCATCACTTACTGACTTTCACATTGTTCCACATCTGACTTTCTTCTGTCAAACATGAAAAAATAAATATTGCAGAATGTCCCAGATGCTCTTTTCCATAATGGAGACTAGTACTGTTGAGCTTTATTAATAAAAAAACACCTTAAAAGTGTCCATATGCCTTGTACTCTATATTACCAAGTCCTTTGAAGTCTTGATATAGAATAGAATAGAATGTGATGTATTGTCAAGTATGGTGACCCATACTCAAAATTTGTCCTCTGCATTTAACCCATCCAAGTGCATGCACACAGTAGTGAACATACACCCGGAGCAGTGGGCAGCCATTGTTCCAGCGCCCGGGGAGCAATTGGGGCTCAGTGCCTTGCTCAAGGGCACCTCATTTTACTTATAGGCTGTTATTTGATTATGCAAGATCTTCCAGAAGCATCTGCGTGAGTCTCACAGGTCCCTGCGATCACATTTCAGTCAGTGTTTAATTGTAGCAGTAGAGCCACTTTTCTTACCACTTCTAAAAGATGTTATTAAATTATCATTAAACAGAACAAGAACAGTTTTGTTGTAATTTCAGATGTGCCTTATTTATTGTATTTTTCATAGAGTTGAGAGTTTTGGCCTAGTAAAGGTGTGGACTAACATTGCACTGAGGGGAGAAACTTAAGGCCTTGCTGTGACCCTTCAAAATGAGCCTCTTCTCAGTCATGTGACCACACAGACCATTTTGAACAGCCAGCTTTAAGATTGTATATTTGCAGTAGTGTTGATAAAAGATAAATGCCCTTCACACACCATGTCAGTAACGTGTTCCACTAAAATTTCCTCCATTTTTGCTTTTGTCAGTTCTTATACTCAAATTTCCAGAAACCAAGTTGCCTTGTCTACCACTCTGTGTTGGTCGGCAGATACATTTTCTCTATTTCCCGCCCTGCGTATATGTCCATCCAGGCCGCTGGAGTCGCACTATGTCCCATGATTCTCATTTCGTCCTAATCACGGGACGCAATGCGCTTGGAATAACCCAGTAATTGATTAGACGCTGTGGTTTATTAGGTGCTTCAAATGTCCTCTTTGTTTCTTTACTGGGATGTTTATGTTCTTGAGCTCTGAGTTTAAATGCAAGTCATACAAGATCCAGTTCACAAGGATTCCTGATGTTGAAGAGGCACAAGGCCATTGAAAGGCTTGTCCAACTCTATAGGAGGTCATGGGATTCCATGTCCCTCCTATTATTGACATTGTGAAGCTCACAGCCGCCCCATGTGGGGCCATGTGAATGTTAGTGGGCCAAAGGCAGAAGTTAGCATGTAACTGGTAAACGTGTTGTTTAACAAAGAATTTACTCAAAACAAATGTGTGATTATTGCTTATTTCCTCTTTTAAACAATACTTCTCATCCGTTGGTTTAAATGGGAAGTTGGGCATCTTCCTTCATCGAATCTCTCTCTGTTCTATTTCTGCAGTTTGCTTTATTTTGTCATAGACAGACCCTCCTAACATGGAGGTTTACTGTGGGAGCTGGTCACATGATGTGAAATTCTCCCACAATGCAAACTGCATGAAAAAGGCTTTGTCTGAACTTGCCAGCCAGGGCTGAAGTGTTAATGAAAATGCATTGTATTAGTTTTGCTGAAAATGATTTGGGATGCAAAGGAACATAAATTGCATTTCACTGATGGCTGCAGATTGCATTCAAGTCTCTATTTGAACATCTGCATGCTTTTGTTGTGCAATCTAGTCTGGATGGAAGCCAACAAGTACTTTGCTGAAAGACAAATATCCGGGTACTAACCTGCACGCAGCAGCGCGGAGGCGTCAAGGTTCTGCCATCCTAGATGTGCGAGATGAATGTAGTTAGAGTGTTAATTGACACGCACACACATACACAGGCGCACATGTGTTTGTCACTGCTTGGCTTTTGTACGCCCATGTGAATACAGCTGAATAGAGTCTCTGTGACTCTCATTATAACCTGATTCTTTGTATCGTTGGCTGAGCTCTACTGCAGACAGCAGACCCGTCCCACGTAAGACAGCTACTGTAGTCTGGCAGTGATGTGTAATTCCAGCTCCTCAGGGACAAAGCTCTGTAGAGGGTGTGTCATACAAAGCATGTGTATTTTAAAACCTGAGGAAATGAATTGGGAATGAGCAGTGATGTGCTTTTGTCTGGTGTTTCCGCACCACTTGTGGCACCAAATGTAATCCCAATTGATTTTGTTGGCAATATTATAAATATTTCAGTCATTTGAACAAGCTTTTTAGCTGACCATTATGTCTCATGATTTTGTCAGTTGTTTTAATAGCATCTCTGATTTAAACTTGATATTAGATTTGGTCCCGCCCCAGAATGGATATCATTGGTCGAGCCAGTGTTGCTGTGTCAAGCTGCTCAAACAAACAGAGCCGTGTCAAAAGAGTTTGCACTCTTTGTAGACGTGTGCTGATAGTGAAATTCTGGCCGATACCAATAAAAATTTACAACAACAGTGAACATTTGTACATTGAGCATTTGTATCCTTGAGGTTAACAGCAACTGAAACCGTTTTTTTGCACATTTCAATCAACTCAATAAATTTAGTTTGACCATTTCCTGTTTAAGGATAATACTTGAGAGTATGGCTTTGAGAGTATGAGAGTAAGGTTTGAATGGTGCAATGTTTTCCACTTTTATGTAACTTCATGATGGAGTGCCTGACGGGGATCATTTAATAGGAAACAAACATCCACAATTAAATATCAAATTAAAAAAATAATAATAATAAATATTAATATAATAACAACAATAAAATATTTTACTATAATAATAGTTATTATTATTTTTATTATTATAAAATTAAATGTTTATTTTGTTTTATTTTTAAAGTCAATATGAAATCAAAATTGATTATTCTTATTTTTTTAATGGAGTTTGCAGTGTATATTTTAAATGAATTATCCGTGCACATCTTTTTTTTTAATGAATGTGCCCTTGCAATATTTAATAAAAATATTAATGCCTCCCTCCCCCCATGTCTTAAAGCAGGCGCTAATTTGCGCTGCTCTTGGTAGATTGCACTGGTCATTATGGAAATGATCTGGCTGCATCTGTGTTCTTTAATGTGTGCATTGTCAGTAAATCACACACAGAATTTTCCCCTCCCATCGGCACTTTTATGCTAATTTACTCTAACGCTAATTTGCCCTGTTTAGTAAATTTGGCCCCAAATGTCATAGCAAGGAAAAAAAAGTTGGTTACAGTTTCTGGTTCATAATGATTTAAAATAAAATGTTTTTTGTTTTGTTTTGTTTTTTGGATGAACTGCAAAGCAGATTTTGCCATATGGTTGCTCAGATGAGCATTTAGAGTTCTAAGTCTCTCTCTGGTGATTAATCTGACATCTATCTATCTATCTATCTATCTATATATATATATATATATATATGCAATTATTAAACAAAAAAATTGTAAGGTATTAAGAAGCAATAAAGCCAATATTTGTAGATTATATTTTATAGAATATTTATGCATTAATTCATGATTTTCCACCATTTGACAGGATAATATCTGCAATATAATGCAGCAGGGATGTAAAAAGTTACAGTACAATGATACTGAAGACCCCTGAGTGTGTGCCTTTAGGTATCATCACTTCTGAATGTCTTGTGCTTGGCTGAATCCATTTCAGTCTGTAATGGTTTGTGCAGCCAGTGTGTATCTGAAGCAGTGTGGAGGCCCTTTGTAATGGATTAACGTTGTAATCTAGGCCACCGCAGATTACAGCTTCCTTTCGTGGGCTTGCCCCAGTGTCATGTGACCAGGGGACAAATGGATCTTCATTTGCCATGGATGATAAGATGGACGGAGAGGCTGAGCATGAGCTAGTCCAGCAAAGGAACAGCTGAAGACGACTGCTTTTTTTCAGCCTTTGAGAAGAGTGAAAATCTGGCACTTTTTACAGGATTGTCAACAATCCCTACAAGGACTGCTGAGATTACAGCTGGGAGTGTCGGCTCGTGACGGAAATAGAATGCTCTGGAGAGGTAACTTATTAACGTGCTGCTGTCGTTGTCTCAGGCAGGACATCATGTGATCCCTGCTAGCACTGCAGAATCTGCAACACACACTTGCAACTGTAACTAGAAGATAGGACAATTGGCACAGTGATATCCTAACAGGCTCAGTCACATGCACTACTTAGTGTCCAGGGAGCTTCCTGTTCATGGGCAGCATGGAGGAACCTGTAGAGGAGTACGAGTCTCCGTTCAACTTTGAGCAGGGAGTGAACACCAGCTACCTCTACCTGTCACCCGAAGAGCGTTTCACTCCCCCTGGTTCACCGGCACTGCCGCTCAGAGGTAACAGTGTTTGTTCAGGTGCTCACTGGGTGTGTGTATGTGTGTTTAGGTGTGGACTGGTGTTTGTCACAGTATAACGGCGAGAGACAAAGAATGTTATTGAAAGTACGGGAGAGCCCTCTTCCTGTCAAGTGCTGATGTTTTGAAGAAGGTCATCCGTCAGGAGCAGATGCTGTTCAGATGGGCCGTAAGGTTGCAGAATAACCCCAGGCTAATGCAGACTCAGAAAGTGCCATCTCTACTAACCATTCACTGTATTATTCGTTTGTAATATTTCTTTATTATTTAATTTTTTCCCCTGAGGTCCACTTAGAAGTTTTTTTTGTCTGTTTTTAAAATTTTCATGCCATTTCTCTGCCTGTCAGAAAGATTGGACTGAAATAATCAGGGACCTTGTTAAAAAAGTAATAACATCTAGCTCCTCATTTCTAACATTGGGATATCCATAGCTGTAGGTGCTACACCAGATTAGTAATAGTCAAGACGAAAGTAGCATGTGAAATTTAAATATACAATAATCACCACATAGGGATTTAAAAAAAACAAACTCCAGTACTGACTGGTAACCTGTGTTATTGTTATATTGTGTATTCATATGACATCAAACCCTTTTATCAAAACCCTTTAACAAACATTGATTGAATTAACAGGACAACAGGACTTTACTGGCAGGTACTGAAATGCTTAACCATTCTGTACAGTAAAACTATCTATAAATTATTCCATGGCCAACAGTGTTCCTATAATGCACTTAAGATGTTATTCACTAAATGGAAGAGCAGTGAGCTTGGTTAACAAATTATAAGTGTTTGAGGGCCCTGTGTAAAATCTCATTATACAGACAGAGAGAGGTCATTGATCAATCCTGTGAGCCGTCATGGCACATCAGGCTTGGAAATATTTCTTTTATATGGTGATTCGTGAGATGGCAGCCATTCGTAATCTTGTTATTGTGTATCTGGAAATACATGTGTGGAGAAATCGATTCAACTAGAGGACAGATGTGGATGTTGAAACTTATAAATTGGAATTGTTACATTAAAGCTGGTGATGAAATCAGGGACGTCTGAACAAATTTAAAGTTGTTTCATCACATCTTAGGTGCTGGAAACAACTGAATAAATTTCTTTTTAATGTCTGCACTCCACAGTGATTTATTTATTTTTTTTCTTGGTGGTAGTTTTTCCCACCACTTCAAGTCTTCATACTTGCATTAAAAATGACTCGGAAAGTGAGGAGAGAGGAAAAAACTATCATCATGTGTCCATATGCCTTGTATTAATATTTAAATTAACAGAGCAATTAAATTAACAAATTTTAAATGTGGCTTAAGTGTGATATAATATTATTACTATTTGTATTTATATTATTAGTATTATTAATTAAAAGTATTTAAAAATAATTATAGGGTCATTCCATGTCAACTCAACCAGAGGTCCGCGGCTCAAATTTTTGATTTTGCTCATTTTTTTCTGAAGAAAGATAAACATGTTTAGTGATGAAAGCCAAAATATTAAATGTCATGGATGAATATTGACAAATCCACTTTTTTTTGTGGAGGGAGGTCAAAATGGCAATTTTCACCTGAGATTCAGAGCCAAATTACAGGGGGGTAAAAGTGACTTCAGAAAGATGGCAGCATCATAATGTTACTTTTACACAGAGATTGGTAGGTCTGTTAGTTAAATCTGTTGACTTTAGCAATCTTTGTTGCATTATGTGCTAATGGTGACCATTGAAAAATGGGGAAACAGCACTTCGTTTTTTTCTCCAAAGTTTGCATGCCTGTAACTCAAAACGTATTAAAGATATCTTAATGCCCTTTTACATATTGGGCCTTAACAAACTTTCCTTTTGGCATCTTCATTTTTAAGGCCTTATATTGTTCCGTTTCAGAGAATTTCAATTTGGCTCCAGGAGTAAATTGATAAATTGTACACATTTTCAGTGGTCAAAAACCAAATGTGGATCACTTCGCAAAAATTCGATGTTTCTTTTCTTTTAAAGATGAATGTCTGAAGAACAAATAATGTTGAAATTAGAAATGTATCTTGTTTCTTTCTGTAAAAACAACCGCATTGAACATACCTGTCTGAGTGCCATAAATATTCTTTTTCCAAAGTTTGTGTGCCTATAACTCAAGAGATATTAAATATATTGCATGCCTTTTAGCTTCTAGTTCTTATTAAACCTTTCTTTCGGAATCTTCATTTTCAAGACCCTGTATCATTCAGTCCCAAAATACGAGGATCTCAGTGAGGCTCCATTTTCAAATTGTTTAATATTACCTATTTTCAGCGCTTGAAAACCAAATGTTGTTCAATATCTAAAAGGGCATTAAGATATCTTTGATACTTTTTGCATTACAGGCCTGCAAACTTTGGAGAAAAACTTGAAAAGTGCTCTTTCCCTATATTTGAATGGTCACCATTGGCACATAATGCAACGAAGACTGCTAAAGTCAACAGATTTTACTAATAGACCTACCAATCTCTGTGTAAAAGTAACATTATGATGCTGTCATCTTTCTGAAATCATTTTTACCCCCCTGAAATTTGGCTCTGAATCTCAGGTGAAAACTGCCATTTTGACCCCCTCTACAAAAAAGCAGATTATGCAGTAAATATTCATCCATGACATTTAATATTTTGGCTTTCATCACTATACATGTTTATCTTTCTTCAGAAAAAATAGTAGCAAAATCAAAAATTTGAGCCAGGGAAGTTTCTGAAATTTATTTGATTTGACACAGAATGACCCTATAGTATTAATGTACTGTTCTTAATAGTGATATTAATTTGGGAAAAATGTGTGTCAGATGACATTAAAAAACAGATTCCAAAATATGAAAGAAATGATGATCTTGCATGAAAAGGGGTGTGTATGATAGGTAGTGCACAGCCTCTGGGTTTTTACAAAGAATTACTTTGGAGCAATGAGCCACATTTTTTTCTAACCCACAGTATAGAAAAATGTTGAGCGCGCTGAACCTGTTTGCTTATATTGTTAAATAACTACAGATGAACCGTGCCTTTACAGTAAAATATTTTAGGCATTGCTCCTCACTACTTAAGTTCAGGCATTGATCATAGTCATAATTTCCATGCAAGTGATGTCATATCTTCCTGTAAACCACTCAACTGTGTGGGTGACACTGTCAATATTCATTTCCCATGATGAATGAACATGACACACTAGTGTCAGTGTGCCCTCGTGTGTAACTCGTAGTACTGTAATGGTCAGCAGATGTAGTTTCAAAGGAAATGTGTTTTGATGGGCAGAAAATTGTGTATCAAACTAGGCATTGTCAAAGTGAACATAAGAAGGTGGGAAGTCACTTTAATTTTATTCAGAGTGCGTCTAATTTAAGAACATTCACCCTTTTACTGAGCCAGAACTCATCTAGTTCATATTAGAGATGTGGAGTGAAGTCAAAAGAAAGTAACCAGTTAATGTAATCTGTGTTCATTGCACATTGATCATTGTATTAGATGTAGTGTAACAATATGGTTAAGTATGCTACCCTATTCATTTTAAATGGCAAAAGTCTTGTCAAGGGACTTTAAAACAGGCCAAACAAACCAAAAATATTTTGTTAGGAATTTGTTGTCAAATAAGCTATAAAAGATCCTCACTTCTGTTCCTAAATACCTTTGTGGTAAGTTAAAGTGGGAGGCAAACCTACCAGTTTTTCCAGAAATACCAAACAAGCTGCTTACAAATGAGTTGCACACCCTCCTCATGTGATGCAACTTTTAGGTTTCTTCCTGAAACATGTTTTAAAACTCCCAGCTGCAAGCTAAGACCTGAACTTCATATTTGACCTCTATTGAATAGGCATAAAATTAGGTCCATAAAATAGACATGAGCAGGAGTTCTTCTTCTATTTTCAGAAAAAGCTGGTTTTGTCAAAGCTCTGGAATCTGTGTTTAACAAAGTGAATTGTTTTATTAGATTAATCTGTTAATCCAATAATCATGGGATGCACAAAAACACTGATTGGACTAAATAAGAACAAGTACATCAGCTGATAGCATTACAGTATAATATACAGTGCAGTGCAGAGCTGTTCATTCAGGGCTGTCATACTCTTGTCAGTCTGACTGACAGTGCTGAATTTTTGGCCTTTCCTTCTAGTTATCAGCCCACTGAATGGTGACATCCAGGAGTTTTATTATTTATGTTGTATTTCCATAGTGTGGTCTGTCAGTGGAGGCATCAAAGTACATCTTCCAGACTTGTGCGAGCCCTTGGGTGGGTGTCCATCATGTGACAAGCACCTTATAAAGTTTTAAAGCTTTTTCACACATGACTTCTCTCTGATTTCCTCCTCTTCCTTCATGTTTCTCCTTTTCCCTCCTGGCCTGACATCTGACTATACATGATCTCTAAATCAGAACCAGAATCTTTCTCACCACTGGGCTAACAGCAGTTATATTTAGAATGACCGTTCAACTTAATATGAACTAACGCATAATGCTAAAATTTAAAAAAAAAGAAAAAAAAAAAAAAAAAAAAAAGATCAATGGAATTTGTTTCCAGAACTTCTAACAGGCTTCACTAGAAGAAAGCCCATTTCTGTCTTAGAATAAAAAAATAAAAGGGAAATTGTCTTTTATACAACTTTTACTTGTTATTAGGGGTGTCCCCGACTAAGGATTTTCATAGTCGAATCGGAATTTTCAAATCTTGCCGACATTCCACTGATAGTCAAATCATATCTTTGGGGGCGGGGCAAAATGCATTACCAAGAGTCAAGTCAGACACAGTCATAATTACTGACATTAACACACAGGGAAAATGTGTAACGGACGCCTCGCAGATAGGCCTACAAATGGGGTAAATAATGTTTTACGTTTTGATTAAAAGATAGTTAACATTAATTTAATGTTAAGTAGAGTAAGCAGTTTCTAGAAGCCAATGTTGATATTTGAAATCACCAAAACAAACACGCCCCTACCCCAAAAGGGTCTCGCCCCTATTTTGATAGATCCTCCCCACACATACGTAGCCTACGCGACCCAGGCAACGATTAGTTCTGTGAAACATAAGCCGCTTTTCCACCGAAATGACCTGGAACAATATGTCCCAGGAACTTTTTTCCCCCAGACCTGTTGCTGTCTGCGTTTCCATCACGGTCTAAAGTACCGAGAAGATTAGGCAAATGGTATGGTGACGTAACGTTAGGTCTGTGCGCATTTCTTAATACCAAGTACGCAAATTTCGGACTTGCATCCTCGGTAGTTCGGACTTCACGAGTTAGACTCAGAGTGTGAACTCCCGCGGACGGAACGACGCAAGTCCGGTAATTCTGCAAAGAGCAGCGTACTTGATAACATCAGTCAGCTCGCCTTGGCTGCTGCAATCTTCCTCACTGTATTTACAGACGAAATATCAAACACCACTGCCTCTTTTCGTTTTCATTTAAATATATTAATAGAACAATAGAATGAAGACCAAAGATTACCTGTTAGATTTACCCAAAACAAATTATATCTTATGTTTATCCACTACAGAGACATCAGAGCGAGTGGCAAATGTCAGAAGGACTAGCCGAGGTTATGCTCTTCTCTTCGGGATACATGAGCACTGAGTGCCCGGTGATCGCGTGGAGCTCACGGCTCCGAAATCGGCGAAGCACATTTTCAAATAGGTGCTGTTTTTAATAAATAAACCGCAGATTTTCGTTTTAAACAACTACATTCTCGCCTGAAATACACGCATCCAGTGTAGGCAGGCTTTAGCTGTTGCGTCGCGGCGCGTCCGGTGTAGATACGGTGTTACTCACCTATGGAGAAGAAACAAAGCAACCTCGGCATCCGATCACAGGCCTTCCGCTCCTTGAGTTCTCTCCAGCGCTGGAAAGCTGATCTAATATTTACACGGGTCCTATTTCTTGCCTTATCGTTCCGCAGACGTTTTCCTCTTTTGTTTTTTTATCCGCCATCTCTATCTTTCTGTCACTCAGCTCGGCTGTTCACTGGCATGATCATAACACCCCGTGAATATTCGACTGTGAGATTGGGAGTCGAATCAGGCTCCTCCTGTCAAATCATCGACTATTCGGGGTCACCCCTACTTGTTATTCTAACTTTATATGTCACACTGTGATTTTTATTTGTGGTAATTGTGACTTTTGTCTTTTAATTGTAATTTGTGGTGTGATTTTATTTCTCATAATTTGTTACTTTTCTCATAATTGTAACTTTTGTATCTCACAGTGTGATATTTTTTTTTCTCCATAATTGTGACTTTTATTCATAATTGTATGTTTATATCTCACTGTGACTTTGTTTCTTGGAATTGTAGTTTGATATAGTGTTATTTTATTTATTGTAATTGCGACTTTGTAATTGTTACTTTTTATCTCACTTTGTCACTTTTTGGTAATTGTGATTTATTTATTTATTGTTTTTTTTCTTTATTTTTTTTCTTTCTTGTAATTGTTACTTGTAACTTGTAACAGTGTGACTTGATTTCTCTTAACTATAATTTCATTTTCAGTGTCACTTAATATATCTCACTATGCTATTAGTTTGGCTCACATCCCATTCGTTTACATGGAGAAGGTGGAGATCATGACCTATACTACAGCCAGCCACCAGGGGGTGATCAAAATGTTTTGGCTTCACCTTTCAGGATGTGTTTGGCACACTTGGCTCACTGCAACATTGTCTTAGACTAGCTCTTTTATCAGCATCCTGCATCATCTTAAAATGTTTTATAGTGCATGTTTGTGTATTTGTAGGGCCCAAGAGTCCAGACTTCATTACAGAAGTTGGCGAAGATGCAGTGAATGCAGTGCCCTGTTCACCCTGCACGGCCCTAACTGAGGAAGAGCAAGCAGAGCTCCACAGTGAGCTAGCAAAGGTCAACATCTTTCAGTCCTGTTATATTTCAGATTCCAGCCATAAATGCCTCATTCAAGGGCTGAGATTGTCTCTGGAGAAAGCGTGCAATGCCATTTTGCAATGCCTACTTTCTTTACTATTTCGACATATGCTTCATCTTGTCGCTGGACCTTATGGATAAACCCATCAGTGAATTGAATTTTTTTTGAATGAGTGTCACCACACTTAACCGTATTTTCCATGTCAGGTGAATTCTAGTATCCTGTTTCCCTACAGGTGGAAGATGAAATCCAGACTCTTTCTCAGGTGTTGGTGGCCAAGGAGAAGCAGGTGGCGGACATCAAGCAGAAATTGGGCATCACTCCACTCAACGAGTTCAAACAGAACCTGAGCAAAGGCTGGCATGAAGTCACCACCTCCACTGCGTACGTGCCCTCACTCGCCTCAGGCATGTGCGTGCCGCCCGCTGCCTCTCGTACTGCTGCGGAGGAGCGGCTCCATCTGTCAATGCATCTGCTGTGCAATTCACACTTGCCATTTGGCTGAATTGCATTAAAGACGTACAGTTGTGAACGTGCTTGATTTTACTCGCCCGCTCCAGCTGTTAGAATTACAGGATCTTGTGTTTTACGGTTATGTTGTATACATTTTCTGTACACATCTGTTCCCCATCTGTGCTGGACAGGTATAAGAAGACCTCAGAGACCCTGTCCCAAGTGGGTCAGAAGGCGACAACAGCGTTCTCCAGCGTGGGCTCAGCCATTAGCAGAAAGCTAGAGGACGTGAGGTGAGATGGGAAATTGAATCTTTGTCCAACTTATCATCCTTTGATCAAACTATCCTTTGTACCCTTTTGACCTAGTAACACATGAATGAATACTCACTAATTCCTATTAATAATGTCTTTTCCGAAACACTCTGGTTATATTCACACAGCAGCAGATTAATTCAATCTTTATTTTACCAGGAATATAAAAACTCTTCAGATTTAAAATCTGTTTTACCAGAGTGTCTTTGCCAAGGGCAAGTAATGACACAAAATAAGACACGATACTTGAAAACAACAAAATGTAACATCACAGTCAACTCAAGCAGCAGCTGTAATTATTGGTCATAACATTTGTAATCAGGTAAACCAGATTTCAGATCATTTAAAATGAATTTGATTACATTTAACAGTTGTGACGATTTTGGAGTTTAAAATAGGCCAGAGTGACTATGAAAATGGGTGAAGATTATATTTAATAACCAAAGTGACTCACAACTGCCTTTTTATAGCAAAATTTGGAAGTTATGTGGTCAGAGAATGAGCCAAAACTCCAGATAAATGTTGGGTGGAGATTTTCATCTGAAAGGATGAGTTGCAGGAATTGCCAAAATTCCACAGTAGTTAGGATATAAAACTAAACACTTAAAGGGAGAGTTTACCAAAAAATGAAACTTCTGTTATCATTTACTCATCCTCATGTGATTACAAACCAATAAGACTTCCAAACCAACTGAAGATATTTTAACCAAACCTGAGGGATTTCTGTCCTTCCATTGAAAGTTCATTCCACTAAGACTTTAATGCTTTAAAATGAATCTCTATGAATTTTTTTTGAAGTGTCAGTGTTTTGGTGGAATGCACCTTTAATGAAGAGACTGAAATGTCTGAGGTTATATTAAAAATATCTTAATTTTGATAGTTGCCATCATTCTGTCACTATGTTCGTTTTTTGACGCTGATCATACAGATGGTATTCAGTCTGTAGGACATTTTGAGAGACAAATGCATTCGTCAATCCCAAACACAGACTGTGTGAATGTAGCCATTGTGATCACCACTTACACATACATGTGCCTTTAGCATAACACTACTGGACAAAATGGCAAAGGACTGAATTTTACTCCCACGCACAGTGGAATTACCAAAATTGAGATAGAATAAAACCATTAACCACAGACACCCACATTATACTCTGAAGTCTAAGGAACTGACATTTGCTCAATTTCACCGTCTTACGACATTCTTGCTGCAACGCTGGCAACATTGTTAACTGTTTTCGCTAATGACACCTCTGCCATTTACAGATTACAGTCATTTTCCAATTCTTTTGGGTAAGACTGTTTACAGTGGCTTCAAACAAAAGCCGGTTATTTTGGCTGCTACACCTCTCAGTAGTGTGATGAATGGTTTTATAGTGTGGCATGCACTTAGAGGTAGTGCTAGTCTCCCATTTCTTTCCACTGTTTCAATGCATGCATACCTTTTCTTCTTAAACCTTTGCTTTAATGCGTGAATGTACGTGTTGAATGGATATTTGTAATTCAGACTTTTTGATTTTTGTTCAAAATAGGTCACCCCCCCAAAAAATTGTCATCATTTACTCCAAAATTTTGACTGTTTTTCTTCTGCTGAACACAAAAGAAGGCATTTTGAAGAACTCTTTTTGTCCATACCATAAAAGCCAGTGGGATCCAAAACGACATTGGACCTCATTGACTTTAATTGCATGGACAAAAAAGCGCATTACAAAATATCTTCTTTTGTGTTCAGCGGAAGAACAGTCATACAAGGTTTGGCATAAATGATGACAATTTTCATTTTTAGGTTACGTATTCCTGTGACTTTAAAAGTATTACGCTTTAAGAAAACGATTTTGTCATTTCGAGTCAATAAGATAATTTCCCATCAGTCTTATGCTGTTTTCTGATTTTCCTCCTGCTTTCTGTCTAAAAAGCAGCATCATTTCTCATTATTTCTCAGCATTCTTCATAGTGTATGTGCTTGTGTCCCACACAAATCTATCGATCTTCTGGCTGTCGCTCTGCTGAACATATCATCCCCTCTGACAGTGATGCAGACGTGCTTAAACCCTGTTTATTCCCTGCTAATTCTCTCACACACCCTATTCATCCAACCAAGGCCCCAGCTGTGGTGTGAACTGTTAGTGATACTGGTAATAAAGTTCAAACCTCTGATGGATTGGAAGCCTTATACTTTTACTAATTTCACAGCATGAAGGGCCTGAGGTGTTTTTTTCATGCTGATTATAAACTCATGACGTGTAGGTGTACACTTTATTTCCCCTCTTCTAATGCGCCTGATACTCACGGCTTTGGCTAACTCCTGTCTGCTCTCTTTACTGCTGACGGATAGTATACGCTCCATACAGCATTCGGCTAGCATGCCGGTGATGAGGTAAGAATTAGTTCTGACAGACCCACATAAGCCTCTGTATTTTACAGGAATACTTGATTCTGATAGGTCAGTTGTGGCATTTTGTGGGCAAATATTGTTGTATAATGACTGTTGTCAGTTTTATGTCTCTCGTTTCACTCTGTGGTCTCTTTTTTTTTTTTTTTCTCATATTTTAAAATAAATACATCTTAAATCAGTATTTAAAGGGATAGTTCACCCAAAAATGAAAATTCTGTCATTAATTACTCACCCTCATGTTGTTCCAAACCCGTAAGACCTTCATTCATCTTCGGAACACACATTAAGATTTTTTGATTAAATCCAAGAGCTTTTTGACCCTGCATAGACAGCAACACAACTGACACGTTCCAGACCCAGAAAGGTAGTAAGGACCACCATGTCCATGTGACATCAGTGGTTCAACTGTAATTTTATGAAGCTACAAGAATGTTTTTTGTGCACACGCATGCGTCATGGTACTCTTATGAATGCGTGTCGAAGACTGGCACGGAAGAGAGGAATTGTTGAATAAAGTCATTATTTTTGTTTTCTTTGCGTACAAAAAGTATTCTCATAGCTTTATAAAATTAAGGTTGAACCACTGATGTCACATGGACTATTTTAACAATGTCCTTACTACCTTTCTGGGCCTTGAACGTGTCAGTTGCGTTGCTATCTAGGGAGGGTCAGAAAGCTCTCAAATTTTAAATATCTTCATTTGTGTTCTGAAGATGAAGAAGGTCTTATGGGTTTGGAACAACTTCAGGGTGAGTAATTAATGACAGAATTTTCATATTTGGGTGAACTATCTCTTTAATGTTGATTTATTCTTTTTTTATAGCGCTTTTCACGATACAAATCGTTGCAAAGCAGCTTCACAGGAAATTAAGTTTCTACAATATTTATATATTGAAGAAACTTAATATATTTAACATATGGCAAAATTGGGTAATTCTGTATGTTGTCTGAGGGTTGGCATTATCTGAGGTCCTCTGAGGGATTGGCATCATCTCTTCTCAGGTGTTTGGTCATCTCAGATCATTTAAGGGTTGGATCCAAACTGAAGCTTGTGCAATTCCTAGTTACCATGGGATGTTAATACCCTGGCAGAAACAGAGAAACAAACAGAGACATTATTAGCATAGCTGCTGTTCCATCCAAGGAAAAATTGATTTCAACCTAAGCTAAAGAATAATGTGCATTTGATCAGATATAACTGCAGTACAAGATTATGAGATGCATTAGAAAAATGCTTGGCTAAAGAGATGTCTTTAATCTAGATTTAAACAGAGAGAGTGTGTCTGAACCCCAAATGTTATTAGGAAGGCTATTCCAGAGTTTGGGAGCCAAATGTGAAAAAGCTCTACCTCCTTTAGTGGACTTTGCTATCCTAGGTACTACCAAAAGTCCAAAGTTTTGTGACCTTAGGGAGCGGGATGGATTGTAGTGTGGTAGAAGACTAGTTAGGTATGCAGGAGCTATACCATTAAGGGCCTTATAGGTAAGTAATAATATTTTGTAATACGGAACTTGATAGGTAGCCAGTGCAGAGACTGTAAAATTGGGGTAATATGATCATATTTTCTTGACCTGGTAAGGATACTAGCCGCTGCATTTTGGACTACCTGTAGCTTGTTTATTGAAGATGCAGGACAACCAGCTAGCAGTTTATTACAATAGTCCAGTCTAGAGGTCATGAATGCATGAACTAACTTTTCTGCATCAGAAACAGGTAGCATGTTTCGTAGCTTGACAATGTTTCTAAGATGAAAGAATGCTGTTTTTGTAACATGGGAAATATGATTTTCAAAAGACAAGTTGCTCTCTAATATAACACCTAGATTTTTGACTGTAGAGGAAGTAATAGTACATCTGTCTAGTTGCAAATTGTAATCCAAGAGATTCTGTGTACTGTTTTTTGGTCCAGTAAGTAATATCTCTGTCTTATCTGAATTTAATAGGAGAAAATTATTGGTCATCCAATCTTTTATATTTTTTACACACTCTGTTAGCTTAGGTAATTTAGAAGTTTCATCTGGTCTTGATGAGATATATAGTTGAGTATCATCAGCATAACAATGGAAACTAATCCCATATTTTCTAATAATATTACCAAGGGGCAACATGTATATTGAAAATAGCAGAGGACCTAGGACAGATCCTTGTGGTACTCCATACTTTACTGGTGATAATTGTAATAATCCCTGTTTAAATAAACAAAGTGGTAGCGATCGGACAGGTAAGATCTAAACCATCTTAAAGCCTGCCCTTGAATACCTGTATAGTTTTGTAATCGATCTGTGAGTATGTCATGGTCTATAGTGTCGAATGCAGCTCTAAGATCAAGTAAAACTTTATTCATCAAAGATTCATCAGTATCTACAGTTTATTATAATAGTCTTGTGTTTAGCATTGCAAAGATAACTCTATTCAAAGAAAATAAAACAATTTGACTGAAATATTTCTCTCTTCAGTAACGATTAAAATATATTTTGTCAACATTTGCTAGCTTGCTAGTTTTTGAAGTACAGCTATAGCAGATGAATTAGCAAAACATTTGATATACTGACACCCTTTTTTTGCACCATATCGAGTGTGTTGTGCAAAGATTCATTCTGTTTAACATCATTATCACGTCTCTTGCAGAAACACACCCACTTTCAAGTCATTTGAGGAGAAAGTGGAAACCTTAAAGGTAAAGCAACACTGATAATATCAACACTGTGCATGTGAGTTGAAAATGCTGAAAAACCCCAACCTAATTTCTGACTTTGCAGACCAAGATGAGCCCGACACCATCAACAGGTGATACCGAAGAGGTTTCAGAATCCACACCTGACGGAGAGCCAGTGGCTGAACAGCCAGAGGGAACATGTCCACCAGATCAAAAAACGCACTGAGGATCCACTCTCAAACAATCCCCCTCTTCTTTCTTCTCCTGACCTCCTGTCCCCCTGTCCCCTTCTTCCACTCCACAGTGGTACTTCTACATAGTCACAGTGAGATTTGTTTTGTGGCCATATTTTTCCACTGTAGTCTGGGTCATCTCCAGACGGGACGTGGTAGTCCTACACTGGAGCAGATGTGTTAGAATGTGAGATGTATGTTCGCTCATGCACTGTCAGAGCATGATAATAATAATTCCACTGCAGGATTGACTTCTGACCCCTAACTTCAGATTCACCAACATGAGAGGCTTAGGCTGTCCTTTAGAAATCCCTAAACGTTTCTTTTTACACTTTTAAGGAATATATCCTGAAATCTTTATATAAGTTTAAATATGTAATTGAATTTGACTTTTTGTTTGTGCACATTCTCTGTAACACATCCATCCCGCTACTTAAAATTACCAGCCAAATTAACCAAATTTCTGTGTATATAGTTCATTTTTCATTTTTAAAACAAATGCCAAAAACTCAGAACATGAGTTCTGTATCTAAGTGTGTACTTTAAAAGGTTTTTGCATAGAAAGTATATTGACTGTATTATTAGCATTAATACCAAATATGATCAAACAGTAGTGATGTTACACTATTACTCTTTTTCTATATTTTGGATTCTTAATTTAGCTTTAGAGAGTTTGTCATAAAATGAGCAGACTTGAGCGTACGTGTTTTGTGACTATTTCTCTTTATTCTTGTAGCGTTATTATAGTCGCACCACTAGATCCCAGTGCCTTCTGTTGCTAAAACTGGGAAGGTTTACTTTGTGTTTCTGATGGCTTTGTAATTTGACCACTGCTGTAGTTTTTTTTTCCCTAGATGTCATAGTCTCCTAGACTATATGACACTTTTTCCCTGTTGTTTTAAACGGTCTTAACACAGCTGAAAAGCAGTGTTAATGTTAGTTTTAGATCCAGTGCAACAGTTGTACTATTGTTTGTGTAGTTCATGGAGTCACTTACACTGTAGTACCAGCTGTTGTGGCATCTTCAAGACTGCAAAATTAAAAAAGTATACTTTTTATTGATATTGTTAGAGTTTCTTAAGTGTAGATAAAACGTAGTAACATTTATGAAATGGTATTGGTTGCTAAAGGCTTTGGAGCACAGGGGCAATGGTACTTAACTGGCAATGTGTTCTTATATGGTAATATTTCATTATAGGCTCATAATTTGAGTGTGCTTTTACGTTTTTGTGTTTTGCTTTGATATACAGAGATAAGCAAACGCTTTATGCTTGCTGCTATGCTGCTGCAAGAAATATTCAAGGTTTACAGAGGTTTAAGTTCAACATGTTTGATCTGTCGCTCTAGATCTGTGTTGACATCTAAAATAAAATACTAATATGGAAAATGTCATATTGTTAGGAATTATCTGTTTAAAACAAAGTTTTTATGTGTGTTTTGTGTTGTGACATACTACATGGAAGGTGGAAATCTCCAGTGGGACCAAAAATGTTTTAATTTATCCCCCTTCTGCCTCATTCAAGTCATACTGTAGCTCAGGTGTTGTTTGTTTCTTCTTTCCTCACATCATCTTTTGAATATGAATGTTGCTTTATACTGAATGTCTCTGGTGGGCTTTTGTCTTGGGTTACTGTTGAAGTAGTTGAATCTGCTGTAATGTTCATTTACAATTAGCATCCTGAAAGAGTAAAACTACTTTGAGCAAAAAATACAAACATTTGTTCCTTTGTATGTCTGATGCCTAATAAAGCACATCACACACTGTCTTTGTCCAGCAGTCATTCTTTGAAATGTTGCAGGAAGTCAATGCAGCTCTATAACCGCTACAGAACACTAGATGGCACCCTAATGTTTAATTTCTCAAGGTGACTTATATACGTCCATGTAATTGTTCGATGTTGATGGAAAAATGGTTAAATGTAACAAAAGTATTTTTTTCGGGCTGTCAATAATTATTAAATTATGATGTACTGTATGTAAATACGTCGTGTATATATAATTACTAGCTGAGAAAACCCCCTAAATTAAGAAAATTAAGACATTACATTATTGTAATATATTTGAATGTAAAAAGTGGATGTAGAAACAGTATGTTATTTTCACCCCAATCTCTGGCCTACAGTTCTCAGGAATGCATTTAGTTATGTTCACACAGGACGTGTCCTTGTAGTAATTTATTAACATGTACTAAATCTAGCATTTTTACACCATGTGGGGGTTAAATTTTTAAGAGACATATGGAGAAATACTAGTAACTTTAAGAAATCTATTATTGCTCCGCTCAAACCGTTTCCCAGTCAGTATTTTTTAAGAGTTTAAGAGGGCCTACATTCATACCTAATATCCTAAAGGCTATTTTAACTTAGAGAGGAAAAAATGTCTACCATAGGGTCTGCAAACACTCAAAAACTTGAAAGCTTTGTGTGCTTTTCTTTTCTGTGTTACTAAACACAGTATGACCCAAGGCTGCTAATTAGCTCTTAACAATTCTGTCTGCAAACTATTATAATCAAGCCCAGTTTCTGAAATAAGCACATTACGCCATGTTATAATTAGATTAATAAATACACACCAGCAGACATTGTATAGTAAACAGCTGCCGAAAAAAATCATTTTTATTTTGCCATGACCATTAACCAGGAGCTCATATGAACACAGGCACCTTGGAAAGGTCTTTACACCAAAGAAAACAACAACAGCGGCACCGACGAGCACCAGAACATTGTCACCATAGCACAATTACAATGGCAGTTTCTATTTACACACAGCTCAGAGTAAAAACTAGTACAGCCAGCAAGTGAGATAGATAATAATAACAGTCACCAAGTGTTTTCTCCCTCAGGAGTAGGGAGATTAAAATCTATTGAACTTTGGGGAAACAAGAGAAGAGAAACAAAACGGTGCAATTAGATAAACAGTATAAGACATTGTACATAAAGCAAGTGCTTTCAGTTTATGTATTGCGATATTTTATATCAAGTCCAGATAATGAAATATCATCAGCTCCCTCTATGGTCATATCCAGACTAGTGCGCGTAAATGCGAGCGGTGTAAAAAATAATTTCTTTCCGTCTATTATGAGTTATATTTGTCAGGTGTTGCCGCGTGAACCTGTGCACTAAAGCATAAAATTGCATAATTGTATCCGAGTGAACACAGACTAGACACTCACAATGACAAAATATAGTGGCACGAAGCCTTAAAAATATCCTTTAATTAAGGCCCTCGTTTCTGCTGATACTTGACACCGTTTAACAATAGGGCTACATTTGTTTTCATTCCATTAGCGTTAATTGTTGCCAACTAACAGCCTTCAGCAGCAATCGTCATCATTAAGAAAACCCTCTGAACCTCTGAAACCTGCGCCTCGTATCTTTCTGTACTGCATTATGACGGGTTTACAGAGATCAAAAGCTCGAGGAAGCCCGTGAGGTCAGAGCCCCGCTGGGATTACGCACGTGAGCCTCAGAACGAACCGCGGGAAACGTCACTGCGACGCACTCAGCTTGACCTGGCATGTGACGTCTGTATTAAACCCAGGATGAAATGTTATTAATGTTAAGATGGGCCGCTCATTTATCTCATCACCTCAAGTACAGGTCAGTGTGTGTCAGGCGACATCTTCATCACCAACTGACGCGGATAAACAACACTTTAGCATTTTAATAAGGGGCCGTTCACACGAAACGCGGTTTCGCCTTTAAAAACGCGGGACGCAGCGCTGAGGAATAGATATAACGCATGTACTCGCGACGCCATTTTGAATCATCATGTGCGCTACTTCTAAATTGTTTTCCCAATGTAAAAATTTACTACACTTGCGTCCTTGACAGTTATGCAGCGTTTTTAAAACTTGTTTCAAGACGCTGTGTTCTTTTAACTTTAGTTGGGCATTTCTCGCGCTTTTGAATGCTATAACCCGTTCTGTGTGAATGGCTCTTAAATGTGCTGTCACATTAAGCTTTGTAAGGTGAAATTTGGGGGGCAAAATGCAGCCACCTCAATAGCAATCCAAACATTTGGGAATTTTGTGTGAGTGTCACGTCAGGTGTAAATTTTGGTGAAAAGGTACAGGTCAGGTGAAAATTTAGCATATTTTACAGCTGATTCAAGTTTATTGAACTGTTAACTCAGAAGTTTGCAGTGTTTACCAGTATAAAGCTGCTTGGATTGGACGTGACCTCTGAGTTAAGGGCACTATTGACAGTGGACATACTTTGCCCTCAAAAATTCACCTACGTTTCGCAAGTGTGAACGCATCTTAAGGGTGAATTAAAAAAAAATGTTGTTTAGTTGTCATTTTACGTTAAGTGACATTAATACAGTGTATTTGCTATTTGCTTATATATCATGTCTGATTTGAGAAATAATCTTTGGGTTTCTTGAATTTGAACCTTACTAACAATTTCAACTGTAGGCCTAATCCTCACTTTGTTAGTGCTAATGTCACAAAGTTATATGCATAAAATGGTACAATCAAGTTAAATTCTTTTTTTGAAAACCTGCCAATTTCAAGGGTGTCCCTCTTCAAGATAACAATATTTTCTTTTATAAGCATATAAATATACCATCCATTTATTAATTGCATCTACAATAAAATCTGTCCCCCATCAATGACTTTATCCTTCACATTGGCATAGAGACATCAAGTACCTTCTTCAATGAACAGCTTCAATATACATATAGTCAGTGTGCAATAATGAATAATACACAGTTATTGAATATAGTCTAGACATTGCTTACTGGTCAAAATAATAATTTTGGTAAATGGCATGGGTCACCCAAACACACCTCTTTTCCTTTATGGCTTTACAACTCAACTGCTGCATTTTTTTTTCTGCTAGCAGCGGCATGCAAAGATGAAGACATCCTGAGTTTTCCCTTTTTCTCTTTACACAGTAGACTTCCATCATGTGCACAGGGCATCAGATGCCCATTCTTAACATCAAACAATACTTGTGAAATCAGGAATGTCAAAAGAACAGACAATGGGACAGAAATGTGTGAACTAAAAATAAAAAAAGCACAGTTTGGGCTGACTACATTGGTCCTTGAGATGAACTGGTCCTCTCTTTTATATCGTTTCGAAGTGCTTATGTAGCATCTGTCAGGCGTTTGTTATTATCACCTGTGCTACGATGGTCAGAAGCTGTTTTTTTATCATCAGCATCTGTTTGTTTTTATGGCAGCCCCCCCCCCCAATGGGCTATAAAATCACTAGATATGAGCACATGCTGCTAAGTATAGAACAGGTCTAAGAAGCAGCCACACAAATTAGGCTTTCAGCCCAGACCCAGTGGAATGATAGCAGAATGTGGCAGTTTCTATCAGCACTTCAGCCAATCAGAATCAAGTGCTCTCACTTAAAGTGATAGTTCACCCAAAAATAAAAATGCTAATTTACGCACTCCCATGTTGTCCTAAATCTGTATGACTTAGTTTTTACCTGAAACACAAAAAGAGATGTTCTGAAGAATGTTCATGCTGCTTTTTTCCATACAAAATAGCAAATAGTAGTGGTTCGCTACATTTAAGGCCCCGTTATCCACAATTTATTTTTTGGGGGGTTGAACTGTTCCTTTCAAATAAGTGCCCTTTGTGTTAGAACATAGCTCGAAAATGGGCGACTATGAAAAGATGCTGAAATCACATGATGACAATGAAAACATTTTCAGAGGAATTGAATTTTGCAAGTCATTCCTATAAGTAACAGCAGCCTGCCTGCCCTGTGCCTGTTTTTACAGATAAAACATCACAAACAACATTCATAAATTCAGATCATATTTTTTTTTTGTTTTCTTCGCCATGCACATGCAGTATTAAAAAATACAGTTAGATCAGCAAATACTTGAAAAAGTGTAAAAATCCAGTGCGACAGTCTTTGAGTTCTTGAGGTTAACATGGTTCTTGATTGACAAAGGTCAGCAGTGAGATAATCCATTTAGAGCGCTGAGCCTACATTCCCATGGTGTCTTTTGGCATCTTATTTTCAAGATACAAAGCGACTTGTTTAGGATTTTTGGATGAGTTGTTTTTTTTTTCTCAAAACAAAAAGGCTTGAGACAATCGTGTTACATCATGTCCTGCTTATTCTCTGAGATCTTTTGAAATAGGGCTGCATGATTAATCAAAATTAAAACTCAAATCGCGAAATTAATGCAATAATCAAATCACAAAGGCTCCGATTTAATTAAATAAATGCGATGCGTGTTTCAGACTGAAGTGCGGCACGGTGTTCGTTTACACATGAGCAGCTCGTGATCAGGTCTTTTCAGTGTCTCAGCGCAGTAAACGCTGCTCCACATAAACAGCTCTGGATCTACTCTGAGTTTTAGTCACTTACAGCGTGCATTTGTGAAGTCAATATGCGGCTAACATCATCTTGTAATGACAAACATGCAAGGAAAACCTTTTTTCCCCAAATCATGCAGCCCTACTTTGAGAGACATGATGGAAACATAAATCGGTATCTGGATCCACTAAGATCTTCTGTGGATGGTCCTATCTGTTAGGCTGGAGTTTTAGTCTCTGACAATAATGGATGATCTCACTGTTTAAGCATCTTGTAAGAAAAACGCTCCCTGGTCCTTAAAACGCAGCCGTATTCAACAAACCCCTCTTTGAAATGTTGATTAAACGTTTCCCGCTGCATTTCCAACACTGGAGATGAAAACAAGACGACAAAAACAACTACAATATTGTAGCTAAAAATCGTTTACAAAGCACAACCGGGAAAAGACACCCCCACCCCCCCAAGCTTCAAATTCATCAAAAGACTCTTTGAGCAGAAAAAAAGCAAGAACTAGTCCTCAAATCAGTAAAAAAGGGGCCTCCACTCCCACACGTTTAAGTCCAGACGAAATGATGAACTCAGACAAGCCGACACCAGAAACATTCCTTTGCTTTTCTGTGCATCTCCACGCACAATCCCAGACCTCAACAAGGCACAGTCAGACTCCTATATATTCTCATACAAATACATTCCTGAAAGCGGTCAGAGGGACTGGCCCCCTCCACGGCAAACAAAAACAAAACCTCTCGGGGCCCCTCTCCACCTAGGATAGACATGACCTGATCATATACTACGGGAACCCGGCAGCTATTTATCGGTAGTATGCATTGCAGAATGCCAATGCTGTCCAATGACAGCAGAGATTATAAGCCCTCTAAAAGAGAGCAAGTTCCATCCTGATGATGCGGTTTCATAATAAAAAGATTTAAATGTGCAGTCTGGAATGTTCCTCTCGACTACAGCCTCTTTTTTTTTTTGCAGACTCAGTCCCGTCAACGGCCTCTACTCATTCTTGCTGTTTGTGGCTCGACACAAACACACAAGTTATGTAAGTAGACTACTGAGTGGCCCATCTGCCATCTGGCTATAGCTGAGTGGCGGTTTGGAGTTACACAAACGATTCAGTCTACGCAAAGACAGTCAGATTGGGTCAGTCTGACATGGGATATGCACACCCACTCTAAACATCTGCACAGATCCAACACTAATACCAACCAAAGACATATGGGTATCCGATTAACATCGCACTTTCAGATTTTCCTCACATCGATGCGTGGGAAAAGAGATGGCGAGAATTTTCTGCGTCTTTTACAGCGGCTAAACTAGCATTTTAAACTCTGGACCTGGTGAAAGTTCAGACCAGGAAGCATCTTAATCTGTTCCCTAGGATCTGTACACCAGTGTGTTAAAGTAGCTTAGAATATGGATCAAAACAGTTACACATTTTGAGTAATATAATAGTATTATTAGTTATTGTTGTTAATTACCTATATGGCATGTTTACACAGAACCAGAGAAGACTACTTAGGCAAAAGACAGCTAACACCTCGGCATCCTGCTGGATCTGAACAAGAAAAGCTTTGTACTGCATTACTAAGAGACATGGACCCAAGTAGGTATTCATGAGCAGCACTAGTCCTAAATACTGTTTACCAGGTAGCTTATATAAGTATTGTAGGTACATTATATACTGTTTAACCTGTTAACAAAGTTGGCGATAAAGAAAGTAAATAGTGGAAACACACCATACTTATGTTGCAGCTTGATATGCACTGTGTGTCTGTTAAATTTCACGTTGTACAACAAAACAAAGGCCTGTGCACAAGAAAACTAGCACCCCCTAATGAACACGAGTAATGCGCCGTGGCCTAGCTAACAAAACTGCAGCCAATACATAAGCACCATGGTGACACGTGTGTGAAACATCATTAGAAACCAAATGCACTGTGATCTTAACTTCACATAACAGCTTATCTGAGGCAAGAGCTCATTTTTAGGTAACATTTAGAAATATATTCCAAAAACTCGTTCCTAAAAGTCTCATTTGTAGGAAACGTGATGGAAAGAGTTTCCCCAAGTATATACTGAATGTAAACAACTGTAGACATCAGCTTGCCCTCTTACGTAAAATGCATGCGAGATCTCTCAGACCCTTTGGTCTAAAATAGCACCAGGAAGGGAATGGAGGGACAAGCAGCAGCCTCTGAGATGTTCCTCACACCAGCGGAGGGGCCAAAATATGCAGCTATTAATTATTGAAACTCGTCTTCATCTCTGGCATGAGATCACAAAAAGTTTCAATAAGCATTGGAGTAGAATTGGAGTGCTAGAGCCCTTGGGTGCTGGTGTGCGGCTTCAGCATAGCTGTGCTTTCACAAACAAGTTGCCTCCAGTCATACGGAAAGACGCAAGGCCCTGGAGACCTTTTCCTTGCAAGATCTGTTGAATCGTGTCAACAGAATGTGACAAAAAGGAAAATTATAGATCAAAATGCAGAAACAGTCATGAACTCTTGGTCATTTATGGATTTTCTTTTTGTCTGTTAAGACACTAAACCAATGGCAGTTTTAAAGTGTTTTCTTGGAGATGTTATTTAAATGCATACTGATCTTAATTATAGATTCACATTTAAAATGCATCTAGTTTTTTTCTGTTGGTCTAGTATCTGGCTTTACTCACACAGGCAGCAAACATCAGATTTTTTATTTATTTTTTTTTATTTTTTGGTCGATCCATTGAGTTTTTTGTAGTCTGAATTCATGGCCACATCCAAACCACATCCAATTGTGATGTGAAATTAGATTAAAATCCATTTTTCACCATATCAAGTTTTTTGTAGTCTGAACTGCAGAAAACCACATGAAATCTGTTGTCTATGAACCAGATCCAAACCACATCCATATCATGTGTGAAATCAGATTAATTCATATTCCTTTAATGCATCTTAGTATAAATTTGGAATCAGATTCCAGGTAGTCTACTGTACTTGTGATGTTTGTGAGTCTCTTCTCATCTCTTGTCAGGATGATGGCTATAGCATTCATAAATAACCCATGTGGAGCCATAGGATATTGACTACATTTTACAAACAAATGGATCTAATAATTGAAATTGGATTTGAAACCAAATCTAATTTATGTGCAGTGTGAACAAAGCCATTCTACTAATAAAACCAAAAATGTTGCTGTGGGCATAAAACATTTAGTTTGGGGGGAGGGGGTTAATACTATATAACTTATCTATATACACATATCGACAGAATGTCAAAGGGGAACAATGTGATGAACAAAATATACAGACAATGAGTTGATCACAATAAGCATCGTTTGCATGTTTATGATGAGTTAACTAGCTTGTGTTGATGTTACGTAGACGATATCATATTAGACTGTATCAGAGCCAATAAAACAGTGCCAGATTACAATTGCCAACCAAGCTGCCATATTCCTTAAGAGCCGAACCAAGTGTTGACATCCTGGGACAATTTTTCTGGTCATACTTTGCAAAGAAGCCCATCGTGAAAAGACGTCCATTCTCCTGTGACCAGTGTTCCACTGTGTTACACGATACTGTACCAACTACAGAAGAATAACATCACCACCACATCTGAGTGCTTCCAGCTCCTGTGCTGGATTAGATGTGGCACTATTTTTATTACTTCCTACTTGAACCTGTGAGGTCAGGAAAAAGGTGAGAGGTAAAGAGCTCTTCACCTTTCAGAGGTAAAATGAACCATTTTGCAGAGTTTTCTTTACTTGGGCATGTTGGTCGAACCTCTCTAGGCAACAGACTGTGGCGTGAAACCACCGTGGGTTCATATATGGCTCTAATATGAATGCAGTTCATTCCTGCTGATGGAGTCCGATGGGAAGGAGAGGTTGCCAGAATGGCTGGTTCTTGCGATCGCTAACTTCGATGCGAGTCTGTGCCGTTGGGTTTTAATGATCGCAGTCTTTGTACTTCATTCTGTTGAAGTCAGTTACACATAAAGCAACAAAAAAAGGAAAATGGCACGTAAAAAAACCCTTTTTGGTAGCAAGAAGATATTCCTGTGACAAAAAGCACTGAGTTCTTTGCTGTTAAAACTAACTGCTGGTTTTGCTTTTACTGATCGCATCCCTGAAAGAAATGTCCTATTGGTAAACGCAAATATAAAACCAGAGATATAAAATCCATCCTTCGTAGGTACAATTGCTTGTGTTAGCACGGCTGAAAGGGGGAGCTGAAAGTCCGTCTTTCCCATACTTATTTATTTATTTATTTTTTTTTGCATTGAGGAATTTCCATTCAGGGGAGCTGTCCAGTCAACATCCCAAAACAAACCTCTGTGGTGGTACATTCTTGAGAAGACAGGGTTTTCTGACTGTCCAACCCTTAACCTTTAGTAAAATGGGCAGGAGAAATGTGAAAAAGTGCCCATGGAAAAAGAAACACTTTCTCCAGTTGGGTTTTATAGCACTTACACAGTCTGAAAGAGAGCTTTCTTCTCTTTTAAAAAGAGCATGGACAGAGGCTGGTCCTTTAAGAACTGACAAGAATGTTTTTAAGCAGTTTACTAAACACAAACAAAAAAAAGATGGATCACAAGTCTTTTTTTTATTATTTTTGCAGTGTAAAGCAACACGCCTCAAAGAGAGAGTTGGAAATCTGCAAAGATGGGGAGTGCGTCCGTTGGTTTAGGAGGGAATGCATAAGGGTTTGACCCTCGAAGTCCATGTGGGTTTAAGGTGAAGCAGGGTGGGGCTGTAGTCGGGAAGAAAGGGAAGTGACGTATTTCATTATGCTATGCATGCAAAGGAAGCCCACCCTGTTTTTGTGTGTAAGCCGTCACAGCTGTTTCAGTCAACAAATCTCTGGCAGGCTTTCTTCCAGCGGCAGGCCGTGCACCACATGTCTCTGTTTTCCATGCCGTACACCTTACGACACTTCTTTCCCTCGCCTCGTGACTTCCTACTGCACAGCGCATGACACAAAACACAAAAACGGTTTTACAAAAAATGTTCAACATACAAAAGCAAACATTTTACAAAACATCTGTGCTTCCATAATTAAAATTGGATTAAATATTTGGTTGTTGCGGGAACATTTTGTGCCTGGAGCTCTAAATCTAAATGTAAAAATAGAGAAAATGAGCATTCATAATTAAATACACAATATAAATCATCTACGATAAGTTTAAAAAGAATCTAATATCTGATAACCAGTATGGTAACTTGCAGTATCTGAGTATGATCCTGGAGCCTATTACAGGGCTCTATGATTTCCACAATGTGGAAAACGCAGACAGAATCCAGCCATGAAAGCGGAATTTACCTCAATATATGAGTACATGAACGTCTCTAGAACGCTCTGAGAGTCACTTCATGCGCATTTTTCTTCCAAGAAAAACTATAGTCATATACAAACAGAAACTTAAAGGTCTTCACAGCAACCCGTCAAAATAAAAGTTCGGGTTAACTTGAAGAAACTGCGACAGAAATATATTACTTAATGTAATGATAGTACTCCTACTACTAATAAAATTATTCTTAAAACATTATTTACTAGAAAAATTGTTTTATTTAAATTATTTATTTATTTAGATGCATAACATAAATGCACAACACAGTATTTCTGAAAAAAAAATATTTTAATAAATTGCTGTTAAATATTGTAAGTGTAAACATTGTAATTTCAATTAATTGGACATGCTTCTTGATTAACAAAATTAATTTAACCATTAACTATTTTAAAAATTAATTAGAAAAAAATAGAATTTGGAAAAAATAAAATGGATTTCATAGGACCCTACTATTAACACAACACCACTGGGTTTATGGACATTTCATATGCTTCTGGCATCATACCAAGTAAGCAGAGAGCAGAACTTATAATTGTACTTTTCCACACTACTTAAAGAGTTTATGATGTGCAACTAGATTCTTACATCTGGACGCTCATAAAATGTGTAAGAATGTCCCTTACGGGAGCCACACCCCCAGCATTCATCAAGTCTAACCATTTTACACAGCCTTTGCTTTACTATGCTCATTTCTTCTGATGTGAAACTCTTAATTCAAGACTGAAAGTAAGTGTAGTTAAGACTGTACCTGAGTGAGCCTGCGGCTCTGGGGGGAGATGAGAGCACTGCAATGGTCTGAGAGCGCTGCTCCCCAAAGCCCTGCGTCCGGTTGTGAGTGGGAGAGGCCTGCAGTCAGACAGAGAGAGAAAGTTAACATCCCTCACACAAGGCCAAAGACATCATTCATCCATTTCCTGTCATAAAAATCTCAACGCACAATTTATAGAGACACAGAGCATAAAATTCAGTCTGTTCAGCTCGTTTTGTGAGCGTTTGTGTATTTGGTTATGTATCAGTGTTGAGATATTTGTCAGACTGACTCACAGTTGTGTTTGCACATATGAGTTGCCTGATATTACTGTCATGAATCAGTGGTAGATCAGTAGGTGACTATGAGACACAATCGGAGAGGACTCTGCTGTGTGTGTATAAAGGGACAGTCTAATGCAAGGCACACTGGAGTTCAGTGTGTGCATGTGTGTGATGGGCACAGGAGCGCACTTTTGTGTGTGTGTGTGTGTGTGTGTGTGTGTGTGTGTGTGTGTGTACTCACAGAGGTGCCAGTAAAAGTGACGGGTGGGGACTGCCAGGAGATACTGAAACTGCTGCTGGAGGGGGTGAAGCCAGTGGAGCTGGTGGAGGGGATGGTGACAGGGGCTGTGGCCTGTGGAGTGACAGTAACACTGATACACTGTAGTCTCTAAGGGCCCGCGATTATGACTGGGCTGTATGTATGTAATAGTAATTTGACAGTATTCAAAAAGTGGGCTTTTCTTTATTGGTCACCCTGTTATTGGTCAGTTAAAAACTATGCGACAATTCAGTATACGTTTTGTAAACATTGTTTAACAGGGTTATTATATTATATTATATTACATTATATTATATTATATTAATTTCCAGTTATGTTTTGTTTTTGTGCTTTGGTTTACAATTTCAGTGTTTAGTTAGTTTTAATCATGCAATTTTTTAAAAATGCAATAAAAGTTTTATTTTGTATTATTTTAAACTGTACATAGTCAAATTTATTTCAAATTTATATATAAAAATAGTTTTCACAAGTTTCTATTAACAAAAATAACCTTGATCTGAGTCTTTTTTGTTGAGCCATTGTCTTTGTACACTACCATTCAATTATTCAGGAAGGATGCAGTAAATGTATCAAAGATAAAGACATTTATAATGTTACAAAAGATTTCTATTTCAAATAAATGCTGTTCTTTTTAACTTCCTATTCATCAAAGACTCAAAAAAAATGTATCATGGTTTCCACAAAAATATTAAGCAACACAACTGTTTTCAACAACAATAATAGTAAGAAATATTTCTTGAGCAGCAAATATGAATGATTTCTGAAGGATCATGTGACACTGAGGACTGGAGTAATGATGCTGAAAATTCAGCTTTGCATCACAGGAATAAATTACATTTTAAAATATATTAAAATAGAAAACAACTATTTTAAATTGTAATGATATTTCACAATACTTTTTCTACTGTATTTTTGATCAAATAAATGTAGCCTTGGTAAGCATAAGACCAACCCCAAACATTTGAATGGTAGTGTATGTGATCCCATTAAAAAGAACATAATCTCATCATAATTCTTCACACGTGTGACCTTTTCATGTTTTATATTGTGATTGAGAGGCGTCTTTACACAGCCTGACCTGTCGAATCTGTCTTCATATTGAGAGGGCTTTCTGATATTAAATGTTCTGCTTGCTTTCCGAAACTGCATAAAAATACTAGGTCATATCCATATTGTATTTGTCTAGTGGTTGTGTTTTGAGAGGATCAGAGTGAATCTCCAGAGTGATGTAATGTTATGTAAATGTGCATAGCTGATCGTGATTGGATGGGCTGTACCTGGTAGGCGTGGTCTGTGTGCACTAGGTAGAGTGCGCTGGGAGCAGAGCGGCTGAGAGGGGTGGTGGTGCTGTTCTCGCTCTTTGCTCCGTTAGTGCCATCCGGCTGTCTCTGGTCCAAACCCGGCGGGGGGGACAGCACAGACGGGGACACAGGAGACAGACTGCTCAAACCGTCCGCCACAGAATCGGTGTTCAGCTTGATTTCAGTGTAATAGAAATCCTCCTCTCCGTCACTGCACTCTGAGTCACAGTTCCTCCTGAGGAGAGACAAACCAGTGAAACATTTTAATAGACACTGTGATTCGCTTTCATTTAATGTGCACAACTAATAGAACTTCTTTAAAGTTCTGCACTCTACTATAGAGTACTACAATATAATAATACAGCACTATACTTTACTGTCAGTCATACAAAGGTAAATAGTATTTCAACATCAAAACTGAGAAAAATTACTTTAAATAATTTTTGATTGATTTTAATAATGATTTAAACAGCCAAACCTCTACCTATTGAAAAATAAATATACTAAAATGTATTTAAAATACATTTATTTCATGCTCAGTATAGCAAATACATTTACATATTTATGTACTTAATAGAAATACCCTGCAATTGTACTTTTGGTATACTAAACCTGTATACTTATAGTTTGCTAAATTGGAACAACTAATTTTGTACTGAATGTACTTTAATTGTGCAGAAGTAGTGTTGAAGTCCAACTAAAGATATACTGAAGTATATTTGATTGTGCTAAAGTGGAACAATTGCAAGTATACTTTAGGTACACTTTAAATATCTTGCATTTAAAGACCATTATTATTCAAAGATCATACAATCCTCATTCATAGTGACATTAAAACACATTTTAGGTTTAATATTAAGAAAAGTGCATTGTGCACAAGTAGTACTCCAAATAAAGTTTAATTATAATTTTTCTATCAGTAAATCTCTAGCAATATGTCAGTAAATATGTGAATAGATTTAAACTATACGGAGTATAAAATAAATGTATTTTAAATATATTACTTTTTTTACTAGGGTGTCACAGGGCAGATCATAGTCTGAGACTGATTTCAGAACTCAATTTTGACACTACCATGGTAAAATTTTGTACGACATTATTCTTCACATGCCATAACTGGACATACCATACTAAACAACATTACACTTAACACTTAACATTACACTTCGAGTCTCAGGTCCGGCAGGGATTGTAGGTGGGGGGTGTGAATAACCAGCACTCTCTCTACCCTCAATACCTCGACTGAGGTGAGACCCTTGAGCAAGGCACCGAATCCCCAACTGCTCCCCGGGCGCCGCAGCATTGGCAGCCCACTGCTCTGGGTGTGTGTTCACTACTGTGTGCATGCACTTGGATGGGTTAAATGCAGAGGACAAATTCTGAGTATGGGTCACCATACTTAGCCACACACCACTTCCCTTTCCCTTTCCCTTTCCCTTTCATGGTCCTAAATTATAGTATAATATGGTATGGTATGGTGTTTTATTGTGTAGTGTTGTACAGTGTAATGTAGTGTTAAATTGCATAATATAGGTTAGTATAGTATAATGTTGTATGTTACAGTGTAGTATATTATAGTCAACAGCAGTAAAATAAACCGTAAAACAGTAATATTGATTTCTGTTTAAATATAATGTAAAATGAATTTCATTTCTTTGATGGCAAAGCTGAATTTTCAGAATCATTACTCCAGTCTTCAGTGTCACGTGATCCTTTAGAAATCATTCTAATATGCTGATTTGCTGCTCGAGAAACATTTCTTAGTATTATCAAGGCTGAAAACAGTTGTGCTGCTTAATATTTTTATGGAAACCGTGATACGTTTTTTTTTTTTTTTTTTCAGGATTCTTTGATGAATATAAAGTTCAGAAGAACAGCATTTATTTGAAATAGAAATCTTTTATAAACATTTTTTAAGTCTTTACTATCACCTTTGTTGAGCAAAAGTATTACATTAAAAAAATGGTACTGAACTTATGAACGGTAGTGTAGTATTCTGTTACAGTATAGTATATTATAGTGTGCTGTAGTATAGTACAGTATTCTATAGTAGGGTATGATGTAGCATATATTGAACCAATACTTGATATGTTGAATGTTTCAGCAGTTACTTAATGCATAACTCTTAGTTTCTCGTGTCCTTCTACTGAACCATGTTTCTGCAAGATGAGATCTTCTTAGAAATCCTCCCGGTATCTTCCAGCAGTACTGACACTTGTGCGGTTTAATTAGACTTCAGCAGAGAGAAACATAAACCTTCCTTCACAATCATCTGGCCTTCGCTGTCATTACTTTTGTGTAATAGTGTAAGCGTGGTGATAATCCTGCTGGAATTAGTCTCATGTTTTGACATTGAATCAGGAGCAGGCTGCAGTCTCTTATCTCTCACTATAGGCTATCCAGAGTTCACTGTGATGGATGTCAGCCAAGAGATGGTGTAACACCATAAAAATGTGAACGGGCTTCTGTCTGATGAGAAACGTACTTTGGAAAAGTTTTTTTTTATTTATTTTTTTTTTTAGTATAAAATGTAAATCTTAAAGAAATCTTAAGTCATTTTCGTATGTACATACTGATGTATTGGGATTATTTTGAGATGCAAGCATGACTATAAAAATCTTTGTGGACACACAAGGAAATACACTGAACATAAAAATCTGCCATAATTTAACAATTTTACATACTGTATATACACTACTATTTAACAGTTTGGGGTCAGTAAGATTTTTTAAATATTTCTGGAAAAAAAAAAATCACTCATGTTCACCAAGGCTGCATTTATTTGATCAAAAATACAGTATAACCAGTAATATTGTGAAATATTATTAGAATTTAAAATAACAGTTTTCTATTATATTTTAAAATATAATTTTTTCCTTTGATGCAAAGCTGAATTTTCAGCATCATTATTCCACTTTTCAGTGTCACATGATCCTTCAGAAATCATTCTAATATGCTGATTTGCTGCTCAAGAAACATTCTGTATTACTGAAAACAGCTGATTAATATTTTTGTGGAAACCACAATATTTAGTTTTTCAGAATTCTTTGATGAATAGATAGTTCAACAGAAAAGCATTTATTTAATATTATAAATATCCTTACTGGTACTTTTGATTAATTTAATGCATCTTTGCTAAAAAAATAAATAAATAAATAATACTGACCCCAAACATTTGAATGGTACTGTAACAAACACCCCACTCATCAACAGTTTGTATTAGTGTTAATGCACAAGGCAAATAAAGCATAGAAAGGAGATATGTTTGTGCTGAAAATGGTTCAAATGTATTGTTTTGTTAGTGAACAAGCAACATTTTTTCATGATACCACAGGTGCCTTACCCCAGGTGGATGGTTCGAATGTGCCTTTGGATCCCGGCAGCTGTGCTCAAGACCTTCCCACAGTTCTTCCACAGACACTTGAACATCACCTTCATGGAGTTCTGTCAGGGACACAGGTGCACAGTGAGTACACTAATACACGTCAGTCGGCAGATCCCTTGTCTCCAGCATTCAGACGTTCACAAAGGACTGACACGGGGGGATGCAAGGGGTGCGAGCGGAGCCCAAGGCCTCAACAGGACGCCCACCTTAGACATCTCTTTTGCTTTATTCTGAGGCTTTTAATTGGTCTGCACTTGAGAGTGACACTATAGCACAGTCTTTCAAAGCTCATGTCGTCTTTCACACAGTGTGTCTGCACTAATTACACAATTGTCATTTGAGAGCTGCAGCTCCTGTGTCAAAACTGCACTTGGGTTGAAAGCACAAGTGAGCATAAGTGAAGATGAAAGTCTTAATACTTCGATCTCTCGACATATGCTATTATGCATGTGGCATGCGGTACGTTTGTTTACCATTGTTATGACGCTAATTTAATTTTCACTAGGTAGCCATTGTGTTGGTCTGGCAAACAAAGCAGCCCCTTCCCGCTTAATCGGTTCGTCATGTCCCTGGATGACAACAGCGCCGCAATTCCCTGTGCTATAAACCAGCTGCTAATTAATAACACGGTTCAAACTGGCTGGTGTCCTCGTGTTGAAGTCAACTCTCTAGAAGGCAGCTGAAGGTCAAAGCAGAAAGCTTTGCCATTTTTCTTCTTTTAGGAAAGGCACTTTAGAAAACGCTGCCAGGAAAGACACTGAAATATGACTGACTGATGGGTTGGGAGGCAGCTAATGATTCCACAGCAATTCTTAGAAATTATTCTAAAAGGAACGGCACTTATTCATCAACAGCGTTATTAAATAGATATATTTGTAGAAATAATGAACCATGGTAGTGGCATCTGAAATACAGTACCTTCGAGTGTCGTGTAAATGCCATAGTAAATAAATGATTCGGTAATATGACATACACAAAAGAACCATGGTATTACCATGTTTTATAGACATAATATTCGCTGAAATATCACCACCTATCAGCACACAAAAAGTACCATGGTGCCACCATGGTACTTTTAACATTTACCATTAGGGGTGGGTGACATACCAGTAGACGTGATTAACTGGTAGAAATTTGTCAAGTGGTACAGATTTTGGAGTATCGCGGTTTAAAAAACAAGTGATTTCAAGCCGTTGAAACACAATCAGCAGGGAAAAAGAACTCATTTCACTATATGCGCGTGCTGTCAGAGAGACTGTTTCTGAGCACTGTCAGAGAGGCGCGTACACGTGAAGACGGTGCTCACTGAGTGTGGGAGTTATTTTTGCCGCTTTATAGGCTTTGAGCAGTTAAATACACAAGCGGTTAAATATTGTATGTTTCAAAATGCCCATCTTTGCAAGTATCTTCGTAAACACAGTAATTTAAGTGTTAAGTGAAATCAAACAGCTGAGAAAGAAAACGTGTAACAGTATACTGGATCTGGGCTGTCATCTGTCTGTCATTCATGTTAATCAAACAACAAAAAAGAGAGAAAATCTCTCACTGCTTTTGACTAAATCACTTTTGTAACATTAATACGAAGAAATATGTATTTAATTTACACAGTGAAGAATATGCAGTGTTTTTATACATTTGATTACTTTATACAATGTATGTAGCATTTCTTATTTATTTGTTCTACTGTAGTTTTTTTGTCCTATTGCTTGTAATTAGTTTCTTATTCTTATTTAATCACTGACTACTTGTCTTCAGTGAGTTTTTTTTTATTTATTTTTATTTTTTTTAATTTAGGCTAGTATTAGTTTGTAGTGTTATTGACACTGGTGACAAAAATTATGAAATTTCTATGGTATCAAAAATTTCGATATCATAAAGACCTTATTTAAAGCAAAAATAATTATATTGTGAGATAAATCGTTACAGTGAAATTAATGATATCGTGATATAAGATTTTAGTCATATCACCCATCCCTGTTTACCATGATATAACCATGATTTTCTGGGAAGTACTTTGGAGTCTAAACACCCTGAAGTACCACACTAAAACAAATCATGAAGAGTACCATGATATTATTACCATCATTGTACCATGCTACTGTAAAGTATTTTTTGTTAAGGATGCAAGTACTATAGTACATGAATATGGTAAATTAGTTAGTATACAATGAACTGCCACAGTTTTTCATGGTAACACCATGGCTTTGTAGTTAATACCACAGAAGCATCATGGTATTTTTGAAGTACCTTGGAGTGACTATGTGAATATCAACTTATTGATAACAACATTGTTCAGTACTATCAAAGTACCACAGTTTCACCATCTAATAACATGATAACCATGATTGATTGCACCATAGTACCGTCACAATATGTGTTGTAAGGGTTGTAAATTTGATTACATAATATTTATATTTTCAAAATTTTAAATATTTGTAATAACATACTGACAAGTTGCTTAATTATTTCTGTATAATATCTCCATGAAATGGATATTGTACATAATAGTAGTGATAATGAAATCAGGGCACTGACAAACACTAGCACTGCTGTTGTCCTGGAATCCTAAGCTGGAGAGACAATAACAGAGATAAAGAAGGTCTATTCATCCCCACAAATGAGGGAAGACTGACAGAATCTAGGATGCACCTGACATGAGCCTGACGAACTGGAAGATAAAGTAGATTGGTGCCTGTGAGCAGCCTACTGCATTGGTAACTTATCTTCGTAAAGACAAGTAAATTGCCTCTCTACACAGCATCATCATGTCTAGTAACGGCACCTCCAAATGAGCCACATCCTAGAGAGGACAGTATGTTATTAAAAGTGAAGAAATATGTGCCCACGACTTCTCAAATAATCTGTCTGCAAGGCTAATATAAGACCACATATAAATCACTTTTACACATCTTCCTCTAAATTCAGGAAACAGTCTTGTCACATACAGGAATAAAATACAAATTACAAGGTCTGTCAATCAATTAAAATAATCTAATCATGATTCAGCTCTCAAACTGCACATTACTTGAACTGTATTGAAATACACAGGTAAAATGCACTGAACAAAGATGTTTTTACAGTGGTTTGCGGCTGCAGTTCTTCGATTAGGAATGGAAGGTTGCTGTATCATATCTGTTAAATAAATAGCAATTGAAATGCTATTAGTTTGAGTCCTGAAGATTCTATATATGTGATCCTGGACTACAAAACCAGTCATAAGGGTCTTCTTTTTTTTTAAACTGAGATTTATACATACTCTGATAATAAATAAGCTTTCCATTGATGTATGGTTTGTTAGGATAGGACAATATTTGGCCGAGATACAACTACTTGAAAATCTGGAATCTGAGGGTGCAAGTCCTGAATGAGTTACTGGACCTCCGGGTCTTACGGTCCGAATACAAGACGATCGGCATAAATGGAAGGATCAGAGAATATGTAGATCATATATATATAGACGTTTGACCATTTTGAATCTGATCGGGATGAAGTAGTCAGTGAGAGAGATGCCTCTACAGACACAGAAACATCTCTAGTTGTGTATGGACCGATAACCCGTCAATCTGAATGTGTGTGTGTGTGTGTGTGTGATGATCTCTCTCTCTCTCTCTCTATATATATATATATATATGTGTGTATGTACAGTATGTATATGTATGGATGTAGCCTATATGTGTGTGTTTGTGTGTATAAACGTGTGTGTGTGTGTGTGTGTGTGTGTGTGTGTGTGTCTGTCTGTTCTGTTTATTGAATGCAATTTCAGTTATTCATATAATTATTTACAGGTGAAAAGAATTTGACATTTGAATGTATTTTTGTTTGAAAATGCACTACTTTTATAAAAATGCATTTTTCTCAGTTTTTTGTCCAAAATGTTGTATTTCTGATGAAACCTATGTGCATTCAAGGGGTGATAAAACATGAACACATGAAGATAGAATAAAATAGTTTTTTTTAATTAAAAGCAGAGGCTTGGTTCTTTATTTTGATATATAATATGTTCATATATTCATAGCAGAAAATATTCTGAGGGCCGTCAAATTTAGGTGAAAATCATCAAAAATGCTGGCGGTGGCTGGCAACTTTTTTAAAAAAATGCTGGCGGGGAAAGAGTTAAGGAGTACAAAATGTATAAAATTCTAGGTTGTAGTTTGTGCAGCCAAAACCCAATTTATACTACCAATGATATATTAAAAAAAATCTATAATACTAGTACTTATTTTTTTAGAGATATTCAATATTTGCAAAAGCCGATATTTCTTGTGCCGATGCATATGCAAACAACCTCTAGTATTCAGCACTCACATACAAGTCTTTGTTTCACTTTAAATTGCATCTTTATCCTTTATTCCTATGCTAACGTTTAACTAAGTTACGCCTGATGAAATCTCCATAAGTGAAGGTGAGATGACAGTGGCTCACCTTGCGTTTGCGGGGGATGGGTTCGTCGAACAGCCAGGTGTTCCCATCATGCTCATCGATGTTGTCGTCTGGTGGGCCGCTGAGGCTGGGCATCCGAAAGGGTTTGAAGCTATCAGCGGACAGGGGTGGGGACGGGGTGGATGGGTTGGACTGGTCACTGGGCGCACTCCAACTCCAATATCCACTGCTGCTGTAGCTAGATGGAGTAAAGCCTCCGTCCTTCCATGAGCCATTTAGACCCTCTGTATGGAGAGACACGGTGAAGGCATAAAGACACATTAAGTGCAGTAATTACCATCATCTCGACATATATACTGCTTTATAATACACTAAACTTTCAATTAAGTGTAATGAGGAGTGAAAAGACATAAACGTCATGTTAGTTTATGAAACTCTCAGTGTGCAGCGGTGCTGTAACACACTGTGATAACAGAAAGTTAAAGTCCTAATTATATTACATAAAAGCCACAATTATAGTACTCCATTAAAGCCGTTAAAAAGTTACAACACATCCACATCAAGGTCTTAAAGGGGCCACATGACATAAAACATGATTGTACTTTTGCTTGTTTCCCTTGGATTTTTTGTTTCTTTGTGTGATTGTATTTTATCTTATTGTGAGTCTTGAATCTTCCTCAAAATAGTAATTTTTGCTGTGATACGGCATTGTTAGGGTAAAATAACATGATAATTTTGTATCCACCCTTGCATATCATATGCAAAGAGGTTATCCATTTACATATAAAGGTCTTAATTTATGGCACGTCAACTCAAAAGACTATTTTCATGGCCGCATCAAAAAAGTTTCAACTCAAGTACAATGGAAAACAAAGTCATAGAAGTCTTAAAGGTACAGTGTTAAAAACTGTGTGAGGACAGATAGAGAATATGAATGGCCATTAAAACTAAATTATGACTGTTTTGGTGCAAGACGCCTTTACTAACATTAAAAAGTACTTCAGGATATAAAATACTACACAAGTGTAGAATATGGCCCTTTTAAGTTATCAGTAGATGACAGCTTTAAGACAAGACTGCAAAAGTCAGTCTCATGACAGCTGAACTAGTGCACTACTGTCTCATGTGACAGTTTTTCATGCACATGTGACAGTGAAAACAGGAAATAGCTGAGTGAAGAGCAAGCCATTTCTGTAGCTCAAAGAAGACAGTGAAAATGATTTCATGAGGGCTGAGATCACGGTGTGGTTGTGAACTAAAATTACTTACCGCTAACTTTTACAGGAGGGCTTCGCACCAGAGGACTAGTGGACAGGCTGGTCAACACCATGGCAGCTGTCACTTTGTCCATGTCCACCTCCTCCTCCGATTTCCTGTAAAAGCAAGAAACGTTATTGAAGTCACCATGAATTCTTATTCTTATAATCTGTCCCATCCAGCACCTGACAATCACATGAGATCATAAGTAAACGTCAATGATCCAAAGAATACCTGACAAAATTAAGTTTTACATTTTTTTCTAATTCAAGATGCAGTTTAACTCATACTGTATATACAAGTCACAATAGGGAGAGAGCTAAAGAATTAGTTCATTTCCAGAATGAAAATTTCCTGATAATTTACTCACACCCTGTCATCCAAGATCGTCATGTATTTCTTTTTTCAGTCAAAAAGAAATTAAGATTTTTGAGGAAAACTTTCCAGGATTTTTCTCAGTATTGGGAACTTCAATGGCGATACAATACACGATCCCAGCCGAGGAATAAGAGTCATATCTAGCGAAACGATTGGTCATTTTCTAAAGAAAGAAAAAAAAAAAGTATACTTTTTAACCACAAATGCTCGTCTTGCACTAGCTCTACCTCATGCATTGCGTAGTAACTTTGGAAATTGTCAAGTGTGACGTAGGCGGAAGTGCTGACCCAGTGTTTACAAAGCAAACGTGCAAAGAAAGTCGAACGCCCTTTACAAAAAAAAAAAAGATAAAACAACGATGTTGGCCGCCATTGAAGTCCACTATATAGAGAAAAATCTTGGAATGTTTTTTTATTCTGGAAGTGAACTAATCCTTTAAAATTTTTGCAATTCAAAGATCTGACTACTTTGCAAGGGATTACTAGTCACATGACATTTACAGGTCAGGTGATTGTTTTAAAACAACATGGCTGCATGTACAAAAATGTTTATTCGAATATTTGTGTAGGACATAGGCTAAGATAAGATAATCAACTGTCTATCTGCTAAGTTAGTGTCAAAACACAATTTGTAGATTATACTATTATATGAAAAACACATTTCTAATCACTCACTAAACAGAGTATCCATTAAAAGTTTTTTCTGACATGGAAATCCAATGACCAATGGCAACCATTCATGCCACCAGGGCTCCTAAGATGAAAGCGAATGCTAATGGTTAGCTATCTCCAGGTATTACAGACTTCCTTGATTCAGACCACAAACATGCTATTACAAACATGTTGCTCTGAGCTTCCATGCCAGCTGCTGCGTTCATTGTTGTGGGATCTCCAAAGCTGCACCGCACAGCGTTCCTATGATGGACAGAACAGGAACATCTGTCCTGACAGATGACTCTCATCACTCACAGATGAAATGTACACGTCTCTTTACGATAGCATGATGGCATATAATGATATCTCAACGCGACCCGTTTCCGCAATGGGAATGGAGCGGCTGATCTTGCGGCATTTACAGTTTAGTAAACAACAAAAGAAGGCTGCGTGAAAGACATGTCAGTGTTTTTATATAGCAAAGGACATCTGTAAAATCTCAAACGGGTATTTTGTGCCTGTGATTAAAGGATGGACGATGAATGCGTTGACATGTGGAAGGAGTAATAAATCTTCTCACCTGTCAGCTCATTCTCTCCTGGGAAAACCTGAGCCGCCTTGCCACAGGCGCAGCATGAAATCTCATAAGCGAGAGAGACGAGAAAGCGAGAGACCTCTGGCTGACAGAGAAGCCTGGGACCTCCATTAGAGATAGGCCTAATTTATGTTTCTCATGCGGCGAGAATGATGTCATTACGGCTTTTGGATAAATCACGGTAGGCTGGCATCCTCTTCCGATGCCGCTTTTCCCAAGACCCTACTATTATAGGTACTTCCTGGTCACCTTGGGAGAGCATGTTGGGCTTGATGGAGCTTTCCAGATAATGCCACGCTGGTGCTCCTGGACAGCGGCTAATTAAGAGCTTTAATCTCTCTCATCCAATGGAATATTGTAAATTTCAAGAAACGCATTAGATCCTGTGTAATTAACATGTGATATATTGCCACTCTTGAACAAAAAAGGTCCCAAATCACATGAGTCATTAGTGTCCTTATCAAGCCACGCAAGTGAAGCCGGGTGCACATTTATGAATGGTAATTAAACGAGAAGGTACGTGATACATACAGCTGTAAAACTCGAATTTGACAGGAGACAAAGTGTTTACATCATTTGCCCACTATGAACTATTCTACGTAAACTCTACATGAGGGTTGCTTCATATAGCATAGTGATTCGCAACATTTGCAATTGCATTTTGGCTTGGCTTGGAATGGGTCAGGATGATCAGCTGGTCATCCATCAACAAATTAGCAGATTAGTGACTGGTGGCAGGGGACTCCCCAAGAGGCCACAAAGAGGCGCTTGGGGATCCACACAAAATTTAGGAGAAGAAAATACTAGAATGCATCTTCTGGTTTATAAAAGTTGAAATACTACTTTAATGTGTTAAATAATGTGTTTCGTTATTTTAAATAGTATTATTGATTATTTGATTTTATTACTGTTAAATTTGCTTTCTAAAGACCATAAGATTTATCACAATGATTTTATTCCATTGACAGTGCAGGAATAAAATAAAATAAAATAAAATAATCACATGACAAATGTGGTTTTATTTTGAAGGTTTATACATTTATAATTAATAATTGGTCAACTCTATATTTACTAATATTTATTAATTAATAATAGCATTTTTAATTACTAATATTTTAATAACTTTAACCTTAGTATAGAGACAATAAAAACGGTTTAGTTAAAAAAGTTTCATAATTGACTTTGGCCTTAGTACAGTGACTATAGTAAAAAGTATTGTTTATTTTTTTCATGAACTTTGCAGCATGACCTGTGTGAATGCTCTTAAGAAACATGTCTGATCAGTCTGTGGTGGTCATGACCATAAACCAGCCTAATTACACAGGGCTTCTGACTAGTCGATTATGAAAAGATGTAATTTTGCACATCTCTAATCATGGCCTCTTCCAATCATCCCTGGAATATCTCCAACTATGTAGCTGGAAAAACACATTATGGGAGTTACTGTTCTCAAATAGAGAAGAACAGACAAACAGATGCTCTGCTGTGAACCAAGCCAGTGCTGCATCTCATTTGCTGTTGGCTCACTCTCTTCTCCCATCTCGGTTGACGTCTTTGGTTTTCTCAATGGGAGCGGGACAATATAATCATGCTCTTTCTGCTCATTTCCAATCAGGCAGGTATAAATTAATGACCACGTTACAGAAATGAGCTTGGGTACGAATTACCCAGATCTAAGAGCCATTAATGCCCGGTAATTCTTCCCGTGGCCACCCTCATTTGCAGGAAGCCAAACGTCAATGGGGTTTTTTTTGGTCATGGGGGTAAATGGGTGAGATGGCCGCCAGCCAGAAGGGGGAGGCAGTTCACAGACATCTGTTGTGATTCAACGGACAGATGTGCCAGCTTTTTTGTAGCCGTCCAATCTCGCAAGACAAATGACAGAGCGGGTGGCTTGAGAAAGGCTATCCTGCGTACCTACAGACATCTGGACCTTTGTGTTTAATGAGTCCATTGAGGAGGCCTGCGCCCACGTTGGCAGAAAACTGAAAAGATGTTTCCAGTTTCAAAAAGAACAGTGGTTTAGGGGGTTATAATGGAAACTGATTGGATTACAGTCTTTTTCTAAAACCAATATCAGTTTAATGTGGGCTTATTCTGACCTTGCAACAGTGGCACAAAAACACTTGTGTCACTTTAACTTACCAAAACGATCGAAAACAAATTGCACTCCATTCAGAATTCAGAGAGCATTTCGGCATCAGTAAACACTGATAACTCTGAAATAACACAGGGGAAGTCAGGGGAATTCCCCGAAAAATCCAAGCACGCAGCTCCTCCCCTGCTGCCCTCCCCTTCCCGTTCGGTTTTGAGCGAGTGCAGGAGGGAGCGAAGAGATGCCTTTGAAGTTGGCTCGAGGTGGGCCGTCCATCGTTTATTACAGTCACTAGTGTATGACGCTCATTTCCTTCTGAATAACGGGCAATAAATCAGACGCCTCAAGCCTCCCGGCGTGAGCTCTTGCGTTCTGTTATCACTGCCATCCACGTAAAAATCTGTATGCAACACGAGACAAATATGCATGAGAGACGTTGAGCCATTATAAACGTTAACCTGCTGTAAACATGTAGCATTGTGACTGCGACCTCAGATACTAATCGGATGCGGTCACAGACCGAGCCCTCCGAGTTTATCTATGGCCTTGTGCAGATCCAATCAGCATCACATACCTTTAAAAGATAAAATAGCGGCAGCATATATGGACTGCTTTCTTTCAATTTCCTGTGTAATATCATTACAGTGCAGGGCTGGGTGGTTTGACTGTATATATCGATGGTACAAATGTGATGTGCCGTACAGTTTATACTTGCGGCATGATTTGAAAAAGTGCACCAAGCAGAAAACTGTAGTCTGCGAATTGCGTTGCTGATGGCATCCAATGTAGACAGCTTCATTGACTATAATATAGCGATTTGGATTTTGTTCATGGTTACTGAGCAATGATGCAACTTGGTGCATCAAAATACATCTAATGTGCAGCCACACAGTCACAAGTGCATATATCAGCTATCTTCCAAACATTTAAAACTGATTTGTAATGTAATACTGCCTTGATTTCACTTGTGTTATGTAATGTGAAGCAGTTTTTATACTAATGTGTTATTAATAATCTTACTGTTTGGGCTGCATCTATTCCTGTGATGGCAAAGCTGAATTTTCAGCATCATTACATTCTAGTCTTAAGTGTCACACGATCCTTCAGAAATCATTCTAAAACAGTTCTGATCATTATCAGTGTTGAAAACAGTTGTGTTGCTTAATATTTTTCTTTGAATAAAAAATTCAAAAGTACAGCATTTATTTTATTAACAGCAGTTTTTGTCTTTACTGTCACTTTTGACCAATCTAATGTTAATCTACATAACTTCCAGGAGTAACTGTGCTTCTGAGGAGGAAATATATACAAAAAAAAATAAATAAATTTAAATGATTATTTCACAGATATTAAGTAAATAATTAAAGTAAACCCAGTGATTATTTCCTTCTATCACATTGGAACTGGCACTTTCAGGCATTTTTGTGTGCTAATGCATCAGGCGGTCAATGAACAGGTAGTACTTTTACTCAGCAAGGATGCAGTAGATTGATCAAAAGTGACAGTTAAGACATTCATTTTTACATAAAAAGAATCTATTTCTGTTAGGGCTGGGCGATATATCTCATGCGATATGCATGCGCATCTTGTCAGTAAAGCCGGTTCCTTGATTAGCGGTAAATCTCCATCACCTGTTTTCAAATGGAGCGGCATTTAATACACAGAGCCGTAGTTCACCGACAAGCTACACAATATCACGTTCATTATCGAAGGCGATTCATCTGCGATAATGAAAGCGATATTGCGTAGCTTGTCAGTGATCTACGGCTCCGTGTATTAAACGCCGCTCCATTGCAATAAAATTGCTAAATAGAAATTTTATACATTGTAAAATAAAGCAAAACCTGAGCAAAATGCATTCATGGTGCACATAAGCTTTGCTTATACTTTGGCAAGACTGTCGCAGACGGTGTGCACACACCAGAATACTTCAGAGATGTTCACACATTCATCATGAAATTATAATAGTGATTAGATAAAATGGTGATTAGGAGATTATTTAATAATTATATCAGGCTTATCATTATTTACATTTAAGTCACTTAAATTTAGTCCTGAAGTATGGAGCACAATATCACAAGTTCTTGTAATTTTCATGTTTTATAATTTAAACAAAACAAAAGCTAAACTGCTTCAAGTGCCCCCAGGAAACTGCTTAGGTGTCCCAGGTTGGGAATCAGTGATGTATATTAACCTATATACTTCAAGCCTCAAATATCATCCCACCTCAGGAGAAATGAATGTGAAATATGGTCGTGTGCATCTATGAGACATTGCATAGGCGCCCTACTTTTCAGTCTACATCCCTCAGTATAGTTCACACAAAGATATGACCCACAAAAGAAACCGCCAAGAGACCCACCGTAGACTTTGCGTCACCTCCCCCAGCTGAGAGGCGCCATGACGGAGTACCTGAGCTGCATTCACAAAGCCAGCGCTGGGATGTTTAAGAGCCACGTCGTGCAGCAGGCATAGCAACTGCTTTGATGGACTCAGAGAATTGATGTTTCTGTCTGACCTAATGAGCGATGGGAATACAGAGCTTGCTGCTGCTGCAAGCAATTCATTTAGCCGCCCCTTTTGTCAGGAAAAAAGCGAGGTGATAGTGAAAGGAGGCGGCATCCATGTGAAAAAGTCTACGGCGGAAACAATGACTGCTGATCACACTAGGTCTTGTTCTATTCCCTGAATACTGAACTCACATCAATGCCTGTGTGTTCCTGCTGGCTAACTGCCAGATTCAGACATTGTCTTCAAGTCACGTCGGAATGGTCATATTTATGAGATGGGACGCTACAATGTCGTATTGACCATCTGGAACCTCAGGGTTTTTTTTAAAAGGGATAGTTTAACAAAAATGAAAATTCTGCCATCATTTACTCACCTTCGTGTCATGTTTTTGTTCCTTCAATGAAAGTCAAAGGGCTTCAGTGCTGTTTTAAACAGCTGAAACATAATATCTGTCTTTGTTCTTCAAATAAGAAAAGTCACAGAGGTTTGAGGTAACAAGATTTTTGACTGAACTGTCCCTTAAGTTAACACTTTGAGTTGAGAAAGTGTCAATTAGAGAATAATGATGGAAAGTAATTGGTATTGATTATAAGAAGCACCCTTTCATAATACATATAGTATCATTTACAGAAGATTTACAGAAAACCGTGCCTTAGTTCCCCCAGTGATCAAGACATAATGATATAATAAGCCATAATAACTGTGAAGGCCAACCTCACTAAACAGTTACACCACTTTAGTGCAAATTCTGTTGATTTTTTCCACCAAGATAATCTAATCTAGCTGGCTAAAATTGGAACCGTTTTGTAGAAAATTACTTCTTGTAATGTTGGAAGCATAAGTAAGAATGTGTTGAAAGCTACAAACCTTTCATTTTCTGCATTGCACGAGATTGTTTATGAATATTATGAAGTTACATTATAGCTATCTATTTGTGAAGGAAAAACAATATGTTATAAAGAAAATCTTAACAGTTAGTACTTTTAGTATTTCTAACAAATATAAAAATCCATACTCTACCATTCAGTTTTTTTTTTAAAGAAATCTCTCATGCTCACCAAGGCCGCATTTATTACAGTAAAAATATTTAAAATATTATTCATTTAAAATGGTTTTCTATTTTAATATATTGTAAAATGTAATTTATTCCTGTGATGCAAAGCTGAATTTTCAGCATCATTACTCCAGTCTTCAGTGTCACATGATCCTTCAGAAATCATTCTGCTGACTTTCTGCTAAAGAAAAATTTCCTATTATTATTATTATTATTAATGTTAAAAAACAGCTGTGCTGCTTAATATTTTGTCAAAACCATAATTGTTTTAGGATTATTTGATGAATATAAAGTTAAAAAGAACAACATTTATTTAAAATCAAAATGTTTTGTAACATAAATTTAACACATCCTTGCTTGATAAAAGCATAAATTTTCTTAGAAAAGAAAACTTACTGATCCTAAACTGTTAAATGGTACTGTAGCTAAAAATAAATATGAAATTTATTTATTTAAAAAAAAAATTGTTTTTTTGTTTTTTGTGGTGGGACCAATGGAAATGTTGGTGAAAAGTAGAAGTACTGGACTGGCCATTAGAAAAAAAAAAACATTATTGAAACCTTGGTTACTAAAACAGACACTTAAATATCAAAGAGTACTATAAAAATTGCCCAAACATATCCACTGTGTGCACCAAAATCACAAACCTTATAAGCAACATCTAAACTCATAAGTAACTTCCCTGGAGGAAGGCGGCAATCTGTGGTAACAATAGTGCTACACACAAAGCTGAGGTCAATAGTACAAATGTCACAATGGAAATTACTAGTAACAATGTGATTATTATTGACTGCAAGCCCACAAAGCACCTGTGCTTCATCCTGTGAGAGGCATACCTTGTTCCTTCCACATTATAGACTTAAAACAACAGAACGGACGCCTGCCACCTACAAAACTTTGATTAATGGCTAATGATGTATCTTTTAAAGTCTTCATGTCAAAGGCACAGTGTCCCTATCTCTCGTAGATCGCCATGCCCACCATCCCTCACGCCGGCACGTGACCCCGTCCATCCCCCCGCCAACGTCACCCGCGTTCCCCAGGGAGCCATCACTAAGACAGAGACGCTCCCAATTACACAGTGTGGGGGGTATTGGAGTGCCTCATAAAACTCCATACTTCATGAGATGGGGTTGATGGGTGTGCATGAGGGGGTGCGGTGGGGGTAGTCATCTTCCCCTGAGCATCACGTCCTAACTGCCTCAGGCCAGGACAAAGACCCTGTCACTTGCGAGCGGGTTATGGACACTTATTAAGGGAGTTATGGTGGTTTCCACAGGTTTAATACCTTGGTGGCATAATAAAAATGGCAGGTGTGTGGTTAAGAGTGAGAAGTTGACTGGTTAGAAGCTCAAAGGAACACCGCTTCCATTAATATGTGATCCATTTACCAACATTATGCGAGAGAGCAGAAACCTTCAACCTTCTGCTGCAGAGTCTGTAAAACAACAATACAAACACAATATATACTGTACAATACAGAGATGTTTGCCAAGGCAGCATCAATATTACTATTGCTCATGTTTACAGTAAGATAAAGCCCAAAGAATACTTCGTTTTTCACTAGTGTATGCGTTCAGTCGAACACGTAGCCTTTCATAGTATACTCCATTTGATGTTGTGCGCGAACGCAGGCGGTGGACACATGCACTCTTGAAAGCTTCATCCATGTCCAGTGTCTGCTCTGTTTTTCCCCATAATTTATGACCGATAACAAATATTTTTTAACTTTTTTAAACCAAAGCTGGGCTCGCTCACAAGCGCTTGTCAATGCAGCCGTCTATTGTTGTTGCAGTCTCCGCTATTTTTTTGTTGTTGTTCTGTCTGTCGTTTTCTACTGTGAAACAATGGCCTGGGCCAGTGTTGCCTCCTTGTGGAACAACTAATTACTGCAAAACAAATTCAATGCGCATGTGCGACCTGCGGTTACAAAAATCGGGTGGTGCGTGTAAAGTACGCATCTACTATTCCAATGACGAAATTCGTGTCATGCGCACTGTATGCTGTCCCTCGCATATGCGTAAAAAGTGAAATATACTTTGGGCTTTAGAGATTTGAACAACCCCCTAGCAATAAGTATAAAACAGTGAGAAACAGAGCTATTAGTATTGTTAATATTATCTTATTTATTAATATTTTGAATTAGCTTTTATGTTCATATTTTTAGTTATATCTATTTTAGTACTTAATTTTAAACATTTCTAAGTTTAGGTTTTTCATCTAATATTAATATTTAATTTAATCTCTTAATTAACCAAAAATATTTGTAATATTTTAGTGAAGAATAACACTGCCATTTTGAAGGATAACATATAATAATAATAATAATAATAATAATAATCAACAATTTAACACTAAAAACTAAAATCAGTTTTTTTTAAAGATTACAAGTAAATGTAGTCATCACAACCTTATTATGTACATTATAAAAATGGATATTCATTTTGAGATTGCATTTAAAAGTGTTGTTTAAATATTAGTGTTTAACTTAGATTGTTAGTTAATAACCACAAATATCCAAGTCCAAATAAGCAAACAATCATAACAAATCTCTAATATCAGCCAATATCTGATATGGTACTAAAATGTGTGTCCCTGAAAGCATTCAGAAGACTGCATAGAAAAGCATGGCAACTTCTTCATTTACATTCTCAAAATGTAAAAATCTGTTGCTCTGTATATTGCTTATATTTTCTTGATTTATACATGACAGTCACATTGTGATTTAGCACGTAATTGAAACAGGTGCATCTCCAAAACGGTAAACAAGACTGTAACAGCATGTAAAGTAATTTTCCTTTGTTTTGGTGGTGGCATGTTGATTCTGTGCACGCACACTTGGTAAACAGCAGCAGATGCCCTGGTTAAGGTAGAGCCAGCGTCAGGCTACTGTTCCTTATGTAAATGTGAAAGCGAGAGGAGGTGTAGCACAATGCCCTGCACAGTGGTGGACGAGCGGCTTTCTTACAGCGCAGAAAAACACGAGCCACAGAGACAAAGGGGGAGAGCAAGGAGTGAGAGAGCAAGAGTACAAACTGAAAAGGGAAGGTGAGAGAGAAAGACAGCGTCATAGCGAGATGGAGAGGGGTCTCGGCCACTCAGCACCTGAGAGTGAGGGAAGAACGCGGGGAGGAAGGGGACGGGGCTCTCATTGTTTTTGAGTGGCTGCGGGAGTGCCGTTGCTGTATTTATGGCCGTCACACAGTGCTCTAACCTCGCCGGGAATGACAGCGAGCCGCTGAAAGGGGGTTAAGTTAACCACTGGAGTCTCGAGAGGGCTTCAGCCTCATTTTATCACCGGTGAAACACATTACGACGGCTTTTTATGCCAGTGGGCTTTTGGTGTTAATATTCAGCGGAAATCAGGAAAATACAACAACAAGAAAAAAAAAAAAGAAATGGTGAAAACAAAGGTGATACTGAGGTCAATTCATTTTTCTAGCTTTTTTTATTTATTTTAGCTGAAGCACTTTAAAGAAATAGTTCAATCAACTAGTTTTCTGAATGATTACTTGACAGGCTATTGTTAGTTTTGTAATAAAGTTTATTGGTTTTGAATTTTGCCAATACCAATATTAAAGTGTGAAAATTGATAACCAAATAATCAGGCAATTGTTTATAATATAATATAATATAATAAGAATAAATGCTTCCCACTCAAATGTAAAATAGTGCTTTAAAATAGTAATTTTATTACCAAAAAAAACACACTGAAGTGTTTCATATTTTTATTATTATTATTATAATTAAAAATAAAAAATTGTCTTTTTAGAAAGGCATTTTACATTATATATAATTATATATTATTAAATATTTTAATTGTATATTTTGCAGAAACCCAAAAAGCAGATGTTATTAAATGTTTCATCAATACTAACACACAATTATTTTGTATACGTAATATATTACAGATAAATAAATGATTCAAAGACTATAGCTGATTTAAAAAATATGTTGTTTTGCAGATCCCTAATAGGCAGACAGCTGTGAAGCAAACAAGCAACAGGGTATGTGTAAAGAACAACTGAAACAAAGCGAGAAAGAAGGGAGTTGGCCGAGTAATTTGTGCAGTGTTTCCTGCCACTACGTGCTGTGAGGTAGTGCCAAAACCCTAACCCCTCGCTTTCACAGTTCCTCGAGTTACACAAGAGACTTCAACACACACATGAGCCCCCGAGCACAGAGAGGAGGAGCAGCCTCTCGGGTTTGGCGGGACCGATCGCCGTCCTTCCAAACGGAGCAAAGTTCAGCGCCCGCAAGAGGAGCGCAGTCGCTCTTACAGATGCTGCAGAGCCGCTGCTGCTGCCCCTCACGTGACCGCCTTATTGTTTACTCCAGCCACAGGCATTCAGAGGAGACTGTGAAGTCTTTGCAGGGAAGAAAAACACAACGTGGCCCACAGGTCCCTTGAAGGGGGGGCTGAGGGGAGACTTTACCTGTTGTCACAGCCACAAAGAGAAAAAAAAAGGAACTCGGAGAAAAAAAGGGCTCTGAGCTGTTCTGCTCACATGCTTCTCAGAGCATAAAATCAGCACCAGCAGCTCTTGAGAAGAGCTTAGAATCATAATATTTCACTCATACTGAAGTACTGCTTGCTGAGCATTGTTTTAAAGCATGGCAAAAGTACTTTGGCATCAAGTCAATACTAAAACTTAAAAAAATTTGCTACCCTGACTGACAGACTGCTGCTTTAAATGCTCACATCTGGATTTGTGCACAAACTCTGTGAAGAGTCCTTTTAGATTCTCCAAAAAAATGTAAAAAGATTAGAAAACAAATCTATGCATTAGGTCTTGCTGTTTAAACACAGCTTAATAAACCTGCGCCTTGTCTACCATGTCATTAATTACTCTACAATTTCAAGAAAAATGAACAGTTTACTTAATTATATGAAAACGTTAAGTGGTTTAATTCACTTAGAAATACTTGAAAGCTACATGTTATTGATTTTTAATGTAATATTTTATATTAATATTTATACTACTGTTGACAAGTCTGGGGCCAGTAAGATTTTTAAAAAAAAAGAAATTAATATTTTTATTCAGCAAGAATGCATTAAAAAGATCAAAACTGACAGTAAAGACATTTATGTTACAAAAGATTGATATTTCAAATAAATGCTTAAAATGATATAATAATAATAATATAAAAGTTCTAAATAAACGCTTTAGAATTTTTATATTCACATTTTGTTTTCACAAAAATATTAAGCAGTACAACTGTTTTCAACACTGATAATAGTAAGAAATGTTTTTTGACCAGCAAATATTAGAATGATTTCTGAAGGATCATGTGACACTGAAAATGCTGAAATTTCAGCTTTTTAAAAATATATTAAAATAGAAAACAGTCATTTTAAATTGTAATAGTTAACAATATTACTGTATTTTGATCATAAATGCAGCCTTTGGAAGCAAAAAGTTTTCCTAATAAATAAATAAACAAACAAACAAACAAACAAACATTTAAACAGTTGTGTACATTTTAAATAGTGCATTTAATTGCATATTTAACAGTATTACTGTATTTACTGTATTTTGATAATAAATTCAGCCCTTGGAAGCAAAAAAGCAAAAAAATAATTAAAAATAAATAAATAAATAAACAAACAAACAGTTGTGTACATTTTAAATCATGCATTTAATTGCACATTGCATATATTTTTGCTGTGGTATAAAATTGATATTGGTCTCAACTACTGTCATCCATATTTGCAAACAATCACATCAAGAGCAGCAGTGGATAAAAAGCAAAACGTGAGAACTACAGTATCATAGTACTCTAAAAATTGAGAGCTTCAAATTATGCATAATAACAGGAAGAGTCTGACAGTAATTGTCTTGAAATGTATTGTTGAAGCTGAATAATTTGTTAAAAAGTGCTGCTGTGATGAGTGCAGTGGCGGTGGAGGAGATGAATTTAGAGAGGGGGTTTTAACAAGCTGACAGTCAACAGTTATTGTTAGCATGGTAAAGCACCTCTCTGAGAAGTTGTCTCTCTAAATTTATTCATTTTTTTGCTTAAAAATATGTAGATAACCTCACTAACTGACCATCCTGAGACATTCCTCCAAAAAACCCGACTCCAGTTGCTCTTGGAAGTCATAACACAAAATCTAATAAATGAATTTTCAAAATGTTGTTGATTAGAAAAAAATAAGGGAAAAAAAGCTTATATTAACTAGTTCACATGGAAAGTTGCTGTGCCAGTGTGCAACAGGCATGATATGAAGCTCCAGAGTCTGAATGATGAATCTAAGAGCTGGCAATAACAATGATACTCCATCCCTTGAGCAATATAACGAAACCTCAGTGCAAAGGCTCTGCAACATCTAATACACATGGTGTTTCAGCAGACATTCTTTAAACATCTGGAACATTCCCTCTCTAGTCCACCGCACTGTTGAAAGATCAGCAAGAGACCAAGAATAGTATGAGCTAACCTCAACTTGAGCAGCGGCCGAGCCCTTTAAAGTGGTTAGTCTTTGCCCACTCTGATGTTTGTGGTCGCTAAAGACCTTCCATATGAAAATGTGTTATGTAAGGGTGGGAATTAGGAAACAGTATCACAGCACGGGGGCATAAATCAAAGTCACGGTCATAACATCTAATCCATACAGTGTTGTTTTGGTTCACACTCATAATATTGGCTTTGTAAGCCCTGAACCTGTGGGAGAGGGATATAGATTTTGCAAACAACCTTTGTAATCACATTAATCATATACAGTATAATAATAAAGCAGCAGACAGGCTTTTTTCTTTCTCAGTGTAGTTCCTTTTATTTACATATACATATATAATATTATTATTATTAAGGTGAATTTGTTCTGACAGAGTTTAACACTTGAGTTTTTGTCATTTTTTTTATTACCATTTTCTAAACTATAGCAAAAAAACTGTGATAATGTGAGAAATGTTGAAGGTGTCTGAATAAATTTTGGTTTGACTATATAAGACTATGAGAATAGTCCAATAAACACCATATATCTGCACTGATAAAAATGATTTTTTGGTTAAGTAAATACTACATAAAAACAACGGTAATTTCTACATTAAATAATTTAGTTCAGGCAAAAATTAAAAAATTAAAGTAAATTCTATATTAGTGCTCAATTTAAGCTTGTAGAAATTAAAGTTTGAACTTATAAGTATATTTTACTTGGAATTGTTTTTTATGTTTACAAGGATTCTTTAAGTAAATATCAAAGTCATGATCCCGTTGTTCCCATCATGCACTTGGGCATGAATAATTAATAAGGTTAACTTTTTTTGCTGTTTTTGAGATGTATTTACACTGTTTTATGGTTGCTTTTGTTGTTAGGTTTAGTAACTTACTGTTTTGGGGCATCTGGAGTTGATTTTCTACTCAAAATGACCCATTCATACTTAAACACTATCCACCGATTGTCACCATCATTGTGTATGGTGTACCAAGTATTGAGGTCTCTGTGTTCAGTTGGGTAGCAATTCTTTTGAGTAGACATATTATCTTAAACGGATAACAAGATGTCTACTTGCTTGCTTACATGTTTGTGAGCGAATCGCATGCTTTAATAGCATGGTTGTTATCCAGTGCTACATCCATTGAGTAAATTTTAGAAGCCATAACAGAGTGAAATGTACTTAAGTACTGCAGTTTCAACTTAAAATGGCAGCATGTTAAATTTACTTATTTCCTTTGCTAATTTTACCTAACTTAGTTAAGCAGACTTTACTTAAGCAGACTTTACTTAATTAAATACTTGCATTTTACTTAAAATTGATGTGTGCAAAAACTTGCCAAATAAAAATTAAGTAAATTTACTTATTGTTTTTTTCAGTGTGGGTAGTTTTAAAAATCAAATCTTGGAGGCCAAATTAAATTTACAGTATTAAAAACAACACTTCCAGTTGTTATTTTAGTATTGTTTATATACTATTATATTATTTATTAATATTTTGAATTTTAGTGGTCATTATAAACTAATGAAAGAATGAAAATTAGTACCATTATAATAACTAATAGTTGTTGGAATACTAAAAAAAAATACTAAGAGATTTTAAAAAATGAATAAAATTACTAAACTAACTAAAATTCAAATGAAAATATTGAAATAAACACTCAATATTTTCATTTGAATTTTAGTTAGTTTAGTAATTTTATTCATTTTTTAAAATCTCTTAGTATTTTTTTTTTAGTATTCCAACAACTATTAGTTATTATAAAGGGTACTAATTTTCATTCTTTTCATTTTCCATCTAATAATTACATTTTATTTTGATTCTGCTTTATTTCAATTACTTAAAAATATATTTTAATAGTTTTAATATCAATACATTTTAGACAAAATATTTTTAGGGTAAATTTAAGTGAACCCTATAAGTTCCGCTCTGTCACACATTGTTTAGTCAAACAGGAAGTAGCACCTCAAACTCATGACATTGGTTGCACTATACATTGAAATGTCGAACCTCATAAACAGAGCAATGTTTTGAAAACACCACAGAGCCACACTGTTTATGCCTTTCCAGGAAGTCAACCTAAGAATGGCTTACTATGCGCACACATTCAACTTGGATAGGAGAAAGTAATGTATTTTAACAGTGGAAAAAATCTCTGTCCTTCTGCTCCGTTCTATTACTCTATTACTTTGCCATTGTCACTTTCACATCTGTACCCTAGAGTCTCCCTATTCTCATCTCTCTCAACTATGACACAATTGGTGTGTGCCACCCAAATTAAATTGAGGACAATTATGACACCCCCATGCAGAGAGCTTAATTAGTACATCTTCATTTTAATTAATAAAGTCTTTCAGCTCGACAGAGATCAATAATTTATGTGACCAACTACACTGTCAAAACTGATAGGTATAATTAGAAATGCATAATATGTTACGCAGGTTTATTTTAATAGGACACACTTGAGGAACTCAAAATCATGATGCCCCCTGCCAGAGAATCTTTGCCCCAAACCACAACTCAAACCGAATTAGTTCCTCTTAGCAGCCATAAAGACTAGACTACAATTACCTTACCAAACAAAGCAACAGAGACATTTATATCCAGACTTTAACCTATAACCAACCATTTTTGTCAGATGAACTCCTATGGCTTTAATTATTTACTTGTAATGAAACATAGTGATTTTAATAAATATTAATCTATTAATAAATAAAATTAGTATTTTCAGAGAGTAAATATTTCCATTGTTATGTATTTTCTTAATACCATTGTAATTATAGGCTTAACATTTTATTTTATCAAGGTTTTAAATATTTAAAATAATTCAGAATTCTAGTTAGGTCAATTTAATATTTTATTCAGTAAAAATGATATAATATTTTATCTAATTGGCAAATACAGTCAACCCAAAATTTATTCAGACACCTTCAAAATTTCTCACATTATCACAGTTTATTTGCTATAGTTTAGAAAATGGCAATAAAATATGACAAGAACTCAGAGTTAAACGGTGTCAGAACAATTCATCTTGATGTCAGATCATTTTGATAGAAAGGCAAACATGGTCAGGTCCAAGTGTTTTATCCCAAATTTTTTATCCCACATTTTTATGAAGTTTACTGGTACTCCGTACTGTATGAAGAATTTTTGGGTATAATGTCACAGTTTACTTTAACTATAGTGTCCTGCACCCACTAGTTAAAAAATAAATAAATTATGTCTGCTGTCTGAAGAATTTTTGGTTTGACTGTATCAAAAAAAGACTATTCTTTTAAGTCTTTAAAAATGTGTTAATTTCAAAAATATATAATATATAATTCTAATAATTATAATATAAAAGTTATTTTATTTTAAATCTTCAGTAATACTTACAAGGTTTCATCTGTTATAGTCAACGATAGAAAAATCCTGACAATGAAAAAGCATTTATTAATCGTAGTTAAAGTTAAATGTCAACATTTACTAATATTTATTAAAACCAAAAGTTGTATCTCTCAATAATATGTAATGTACATGAGCTAACATTAACTAACAATTATTATTTATATATATTTTTTTTTGTTAACTAAGTAATTCTAACAGATATATTGCTCATTGGTAGGTAATGCAACTAACATAAACCAATGGCACCTAATTGTAAATTGTTACTGAATTTTTGGCATTTCTTTTAAAATCTCACAAACCTCTCTGTAATGTCATCATGACTCCATGTTTGTGAAACAGGGAAATCTTAGAGACCAAAGTAAAGTCGCAGTATAAAAAAAACCTCTAGTAATATTTATATACTATTATATTATTTACTAATATTTTGAATTAGATTGTATTTTTATATTTTCAGAATCTCTGTTTGTGAGCACTGAATTACAGTCCATTTTCAAAAAAAAAGGAAAAGTCAAAACCGTGATTTTAAAGTCATTATGATTATTGCCTCTACAGCACATAACATATCAATTCACAGATGCGATCAATTCATCCTTTCATGCTCATCTGGGTTGCAGCCTCTTAAAATAATGAGACAACCCATTTCAGAACCTCCAACAACGATTCAAGCACAGAAGCACTGCATATGATCTCAGTATTGATGTGTTCTTTTTTTCTTGATCATACTGCTGAGAATGCCACAGGCACTCTTAACACACCTGCAAATTGGCAGCACGCAATGAGAAGCTATGCTGCAATTACATTTGAAGTAGTCCCTGCACTGCTGACTGATTTACATTGTGATTTACAGTAACGTGACTGTCAGAGTAACACAGCCGGAACATTTGTTTCTACTCCCATGACTGCAGTATAGAAGTGTTAAACGAGGCGATACTTCATTATTTACAACATTAATAAATGTAAATAGACTTGTTTTGACAGCTTTAAAATTGACGGGCTGGCAACACATCAGGGATTGTCATAACCGAATGCAGCGTACTACAAATTATCGTAACTAGAAAGGCTGATGGAATCATGCTTTGATCTTTTAAACAAATGACTCTCTTCAGACAGGCATCTTTAGGGAGGTTGGATGTTAATGGGAAGCCATTTCTGATCTGGTGTGTTTGGTATCGAGCTGCGGCAAACATTAGAGCTCTTCCCGTTGGTAACTTCAATCATCTTGTGAGGACAACCCTACAGCCTGTATTATTGCTTTGAAAGACATAATCCACTCTTGGCCACTCCCCCTCACTAATATTCAGGGATTTTTAATTAAACCACTAATTTGCATAAAAATTCCAGCACATTTCATTCCAAACCATCACAGGTGGTCCAATTTCCAAAGCCGTGACATGCAAGCGGCCAGTGATTTAAAGCTTCTAATGGAAAAGGCTATTATTGCTTAGCAATGAAAGAGAAACTATTCACGGATTGCCTTTTTGAACACAATTTCCAGATGACTGATTTTATAGTTTAGGCTTAACAACACTGCCTCAACATAAAAAAAACATATTTTTGCATGAATTTTGCCAGCAAATTAGACCTAATTCTTTCATTTTTAAACAGAAAACAAAATATTAATATAGTTTTAGTGGTGAAATTGTTGCACTAAGGTTTTTGAGTTGAAAAAACTGTGCTAGTCACTGACCACCTGCTACTGAGTTTAACTAGGTGCATCTGAAGAGGGTAGCCATTGTCATTTTTTGAGCACAATCAGCCTTTGAGCATAATAAACAGCCTTTTATATGTAAATTATGCAAACTGTGTTACAAAAATGTATTGCATTGTCCATAACCAGATCTGATTTGCAAGATAGAAAACTGTGCAATGAAAACTGCATTTGTCATATGTTAATGTTATTACCTTATTTTTGTTTTGTGCTGCTTTATCAATATATCTAAAACAATGAAATTAAGTACTTCAGAACCAACCAACAATTCCCCCTTAAAAGTTTAACCCTGATATTTGAAATAAACTATTTCATTTAAAAAAAACTATTATTAAACCTTTTTAGACAAAATGTAAAAAAAAAGTTTGCATATGTTTTTGTTCATTAGTTTTAACACATTTGGAGCTCAAAAGCAAAGTCCTAAGCAAAAATATGCACATGGTCCAGATGCTGATTTTTATGGTCAAAAATTAAGATGAAATTCTGACTGCTTGTAATGTAAATCAACGAAATATTAACAGTATAACAGAAACATAAAATGCATATACATTTCAGTTGTCCCATATATCTCCCATTAATCTGATATTTAAATGTTTAGTTTTATGATCAAAGCGCTGTAGTTTATATTGTGGGGCAAAACATATAATGCAGTGTAGGGATGCTCCGATCAGGATTTTTGCAGCCGATACCGAGTACCGATTTCTTGTCATGGCGATCGGCCGATACCGATCCCGATTCTGATGCTTTAAGCTTTATATAACATATGTAATAATGTTATATAAATAATCACAAAAATTATTCCTTATACAGTGAACATTTTAATATTCCTTTAAAATGGTGTTTATGCATAACATATGTATATCAGGATACTTATAAAGGCCTGTTCACACCGGGACGAATTTCGCGCGCGATATTCGCCGACGTTTAACGCCTCGTGACTAAACAAAGGGCGCCAATGTGAGTGTGCACACCGGCACGAAAAACGCCACGCGTAAAAGCGTCATTTTTAAAAAAACGCCTCAGGTTCGTTTTTTTGGTTTGACGCGCTGCGTCAAAAAACTATCCGACCAATGAGATTGGCACTTTTGCTCACGTGTCTGGAGCTGCTGAAGTTACAGTAAAACACAACTTGGGGGCACTCAAACACAAAACGGTCTTGCCGAGCACACATACGTAACGACGAAGAAGATATACGCCAAGTAGCGTCTACACTGCCGGGAAGAAATAAGAAGACGAAGAAGATGCAAGGCAAGATGAATGTACAGCTGCTGGTCTCGTTGGTGTCTGAACACAAAGAACTTTATGACAAACGCGACAGCGACCACAAAAATGCGCAGCGCCACCTTGTGTACCGGGGTATTTCTGTTTTACATTAAGCGCCATCTAATGTCAGGGAATGAATTTGCATGTTCACTCGGCTCTCGTCCGACGAAAATGTAGGTGTGAACACAAAAAGCTGTGGCAGAGCCAACGCTCTGGCTCACGTCGTCCCGGTGTGTACGGGCCTTAAGACAAAAATAAATGCAAACAAAACGTGTCTGACGCAACCCACAAGGCAAAGATGGGCACTCGCTCGGAGTCGAGTCGCATTTTTATAGCCTTCAGACTTGACTTGACCTGAAATGACTCCAGACTTTACTAGACTTGAGGAAAAGGGCTAGTGAATATTTTAAAAGCAACTCAAGATTTTTATCCTTAAATACTTCTATAAGTGCATCCGCACCCCGGCATCCATCCGGACCGCGAGCTAACAGCAGCACCATTTTACACGAGCAGCGCGTCAAAACAGCGGAGCGGATCACAAGCGCTCAGGGTCGTTTATAGTAAATGTCTTTCAGCGCTACATCCTCTAGTATTTTTATCTAAAGCCAAACGCGCTTTATTCGAGCCCTGTCAGCTCCGTGGGCTTTCTCTCTCTCTCTCCAGACGCCAAGTTCAAGAGCTGCCGCGGTTATTTTAACAACAACAGAAACATGGTGAGAGGCAAAATGATAGATTACTTTCACTAAAATACAGTAGAAAAAAAACAATGCTGCAAATATAGTTATTTTTCTTACTATCTATTTATCTATCTATAACCTACGACTCAAACCAGATGTAACAAGACTGATCTACATTTAGCATTATTAATCTGTAGGCTAAGAACACACACACTGTATATAACTGTATATAACTATATAACTGTTGTTAGATGGCTAGGTTGGAATTTAAACTTTGAAACTTATCTTTCTTTTCTGCTCAAGATGAGAACGTTTTGATTAGCCTATCCAATGTTAGAGAGAGGACAAAATAAACAGAAACATTTAAACTCCAATATGGAGAAGTCTGATGTAACTCATAAGGTTTAATACTGTCCAATATAAGACTGAAGAGGAAAAAAGAAATTGAAACATTTAAACTACTGAAAGAACAAAACGGAGTAGTTTGATCACGGTTATCCACGGGCGCTGCAGATAATCCGCGGGTCGGGTAATAAAAAAATGCATTCTGATTATTTGCAGGTGGGTCGTGGGTGGATAAACATAAATGATGCAATATTAACTACATTTTTTTTTAAATACATTTTTTCATTAGGCAGACGATTTCATTTGTGTGTGTGTGTGTGTGTGTTCGCCTGATCGGGAAGTTGTGTGTGTGTTCGCCTGATCGGGAAGTTGCAGTGACAGAAACGGTGACATTCCAGATAAAGTTTAAAAGGAGTAAAGCCTCTGTTAATGCTATTGAGTAAGCTAATATGGCCAAAGAAAATATTTTGTTTTATAGATAGATGTTCATCGCCATTACGACATAATCAGCTCCGGTGCCCGTTGAGCCGTAAAGCTCTGCAGACGTTTGCAGTGATGCGCAGATCAGCTCTAAGGTCACTGAATCTGCTGTTAAAAATGAACCATCCATTCATCATATCATCATGCAAAACATACACCACATATTTTTCATTGTTTCTCGAAACGTCATAGCATTTCCACACCGGTGATGACTGCATATGTCCCCACGCATCATATACGTCGTCACGCTTTGACGTCATCAAATTGCGATCGGTACGTGAGATCGGCCAAATGTATGAGTACCGATCGAGTCATAAAATGTGATTATCGGCCGATACCGATCTCCGCCGATCGATCGGAGCATCCCTAATGCAGTGCAATACAATGATGATTAAGAGATGAACAAATCAACGTTCCTTAAAAGTCTGATCATAATTGATCCATTTTATCATGAATTTTCTAAAAAAAAAAAAAAAAAAAATGATGTATGGATAATCAAGTAAACCTAAATTGCTTCAGCCCAGTATGTGTTCATCTTACTTTACAGTTATTCTTACATTTACTTTATAAAAGTCTTTAAAGATTTCACAGCAAAAAGACTGTTTTTACAATTTTACTAAAAGGCCTTTTAATTGCTAAAAAAAAATAATAAAAATAAAAAATATGAAATATCATTTAGCTAGATGACAGAAGGCATGAAGTAGATCAAGTACAACAGGTTTTTAGAAGTTTTGATCATGTAGATAATTTAGAAGCCTTAGAAATGTGTATATCAAATATGATCCAGTAGGCTTTATAGGGTTAAAAGCTTAATTTGTTACTACATTAAACTTTGCACTGTTTCTGCTGATCTATCTGTCTGCATGTTATGTCATTCTATTTTTATTGCATTCTTCTAGGAACAGCAAGTTTATACCCTTCATTCATTGGCTACTAAAACAACCACATCCCATTTTAACACAGTGGACTCTTTCATTCTTGTAGGATGGCACACATTCAGGCATGTATTTTGTAGCTTGCTGCATGTCGAGCCAATCAGATAGGAATGGAACTACTATTTCAGAACTGTTTCAATCATCGTGAAGTTCATGGGAGTCTGAAAAAAGAAAACAACATGCTGTGTCCAGTCTGATAAGACACCCAGGACCAACACCAGGCGCTGTGTTGTTTGCTGCGAGAGTACTGGAAAGAATCCAGCATCGCAGAACTCCAGCTTTTGCAAAGAGTGGCGCTTTTCAGATGGTAATCACATGCTCTCTAAAGTTGCAGCCCAACCACCATCCGCTTTCTGAGGGAACTTGTTTTCTTTGGCAGCCAGTAAAGCTGCTCTACTGAGAAAGCATACTGTTCGACTAGATCAGCCCCTCCCCGGTTTATCCACCCACCACTTTGACACAGCACATCCCAACACTGGATCAACAGGGGGGAAAATAGAGGAAGGAAAAAGCTTGTTGTTAAAGAAAAAAGCAATAACAAAGGTCACACCCATATTTCAAGCAATATGGTTGTATGAGAGGTTATAGGAAACCTAGTAATTTGGTTGCATTCATTTCCGTAGCTTTACCACAGTAATGCAAAACTTATTTTGATGGACTCAGGGGACTGAGCTCTCAGAGCAATAGGTTCATTTGGAGAATCCTCCAATGTGGTTTCCTAACCACTGTCTCTGCTACAGTCTCCCACAGGTGAATATAAGCTATATTTCAGGACCCATAAACAATGATTCACAATCACAAATCTCTTATTTTAAAGGTTCAAACATGTAACCTTGATAACACACTTAAAGGGATAGTTCACCCAAAAATGATCCCATGATTTACTCTCAAGCCATCCTAGGTGTATATGACTTTCTTCTTTCAGACGAATACAATCGGGAGTTGTATTAAAAATGTCCTGGCTCTTCCAATTTTTATAATGGCAGTGAATGGTGGTTGAGATTTTGAAGCCCAAAAAAGTGCATCCATCCACCACACAAAGTGCTCCACATGGGCCTGGGGGGTTAATAAAGACCTTCTGAAGCGAAGCGATGCATTTGTGCATGCTAGAGATTACGGTTTACAAATTTTTATATTCTTACAAAAACACACTGATTCACTTCAAAAGGCCTTTATTAAACCCCCAGAGCCATGTGGAGCACTTTTTATGATGGATGGATAGACTTGTTTACACTTATTGTGCAGAGACATCTATAAGTAAGACAAAATTTAAGTCTTCCTCTCTTCCGCTCTTAAATGGACAACAAGAGTCAACTGACACCATTGATTTGCATCTTATGACCAAACACTGTTGACATCATTGGCGCCATATTTGATTTCATAGTTCCAGTGGAGGGGAATGAACAACTTAAATATGGAAAAAAGGATGCTCCAAAAATGCCATAAAATTACAAGTATAGAGTAATATATTTGAATAATATATTAACAGTATTTTAAAAGTTGGTGGAGCCTGTAATTAGGCTCACAATTATTTAAATTATTCCAAAAATCTCATTTAAAATAATTACCTTTTTGTTTTTCGTCAGAATTTTCATTTTGGTGCATGACTAATGGAAAAGAGCGGGAAGGACATTCATTAAAGATTTCTGTTCCACAGAAGATAGAAAACAAACAAATTTGGATCATTGTTTTAAAGGTGAGTAATTAATGTCCATGTTTTCTTTTCTTTTAAAGAAACTAATGTTGTTTTTACACAATTCTATACACACACACACACACACACACACCAGCATTCATTTCCTGCTCACAATTAGTCAGGTGGAAGCCTGCAATATTACAAGTCAGACTGTTCTTGTTCAAATAGGTTATTTCCTGCCATAGAAAAAATATAAAGCTGCTGTAGATTCATGTTGTACACTAGTAGAAAGAGGAACCAAAATGGTTTCCACATTCCAGCATTTCTCAATCTTTTAATAAACCTCTCTTTCAGCAAAGCTGCCAGGCGAAAGAGAGGTCAGTAATCACGTTGGGTCAACTAATATACAAGACACAGAATGCTTGTGGTGGAACTCTGTAAACAAATATGATGAACTAAGCTATTCAGTATCCAATAATGAACACTGAAACAGCTGACGTGAGATGGGAAACATGTGACCCCCTTCACCCCCCCTAGACCTGCAGGTCACCAAACAAACCCCAGCACACTCTCTATTGTACACTGATTGAACACAAACCAAGTGGCTACTTACAAGCTCCAGTCCTGTGATATTAAAGTGTTACTGCATCTAGGTCACTGCTGTTTGCAATCACAACTTCTCAAGAGCGTGCAACCTGGTCTCCAATCACAATCAAGTATCTGGAACACCTTCCTCACAACAATTTAGTCTTAAATGTCCCATTCTCTTGCTTATGTGTCACCTTTTCCCATTTAGGTAGACCAGTGACTCTTTCAGAGCAATCAATCACAATTCCAGAGTAATGACGCCCATATCCACTCCTGAATTTAAACAAGGAAGTTGAACCTATATCTAATCTTTATTTTTTGTCCAATCCTCCTCTTTGTGTTCATCTACTTAAGTGCTACTTAAGTGATTTCATATATAGACTCTTGGCCTATGGGATCTAATGGTCTTCTTTGGTGCTTTATAAAAATCATTCGTTGCAAGGCTCTATATATTGATTTTGACATGTTGGAAACACTTTACACAATAAGTGAAGCTAATCCTCATGTTACTTTGGCACAAGGGATTGATCAACTATCCTGGAGCTGAGAAATGCAAAAGAAACCAAAGCACATTATCCAGAACTTTGTCTGTGTTTGTCTAAACTGACTGGCCCTGCCAACAGAAAAGCACCATAATTATTTTTGAGATATTTAAACTTGCGGCTGCTTCTTGTCCAGAATCATAACTAATAGACTTCAGAGCTTAACGTACACATGTTTTGAGGTTTGAGTCTTCCAAAAGAAACACAGAAAAGAAAATATGAGAGCAAACATGGTTACACGCACTGTGAGACTGAATCGACTCAAGCACACAAATCTAAAAACTGGTTCGATTTTAGCCAGGATATGATCATGATGAATTGCTCTGCCTAGAGGTTCATGGTACTGTTGAAAAGTTTGGGGTTGGTAAGATTTTTTTTAAAATGTTTTTGAATTTCTCTTAGGCTGTATTTATTTAATCAGAAATACAGTAAAAACAATAATATTGTGAAATATTATTACATTTAAAATAACTTCTATGGTAATATATTTTAAAATGTAATTTATTCCTGTGATGCAAAGCTGAATTTTCAGCAGCCATTACTATAGTCTTCAGTGTGACATGATCCATAAATATGATGATTTTGTGCTCTATAAATATTTCTTTTTATTATAACTATATATCAGTTGGAAATTCATGTTATTGCATAGAAAACTAATTCTATAGAACCATAGCACAACCAGCAATGCAATCTCGCAAGATGCAGAGGTAGCAAGACAAACATCATTTGTTGTACATGGAGGATTAATCGCCATTTTCTATAAGCATTAAAAATAATGAGCTTCATAAATGGAGCACCACTGAAGTGATCAATACAACACCTAGGGATATCGGTAGTCAACCTATAGCAAATCAAACATGCAAGGCCAATTAACGTAGACAGAAATCATAAACATCTTCCTCAGCCATAAAATAAATTCATTGTTCAGGGAGATATTTTTTTCCTGAATGGATGAACAGAATCTAAATTGAGCTAAGAGATCAATAATTCGTCAACAAATAAATATTGAGTCGATATCAGGCCTCAGTGTAGTAATACAGCTATCAGACAGCAGATGCTTCATGTCAACTGAATTGCCAACTGATTTTAGGGATCTAAAAAGTAAAAAGTCACACTAAAAGGCTGTGTTTGTGTATGTGTTAAAACATGCTTCAAATTACTTGTGACAAAGGAATCCAGCTGTTACACTGTTTTTGTAGTTCTACAGCTTAGAGCATGCTAGAGGTGTCAGAAAAAAGTGCAAATGATGTAAAGCATTTAGACCACAAGATTCACAAACCACAAACAAGCTTGTATCATTATGTGGTCTGTGCTTCGCTTAGAGTGCTAAATATATATGCAGGGAATATATAACAGTAAATCGTAATGTTAACGGACAAATAGTGCTGAAAATTCAGCTTGGCCATCACAGGACTGTTAAAATATATTAAAACAGAAAACACTTAATTTAAACTGTAATAATATTTCACATTATAACAGTATTTTTGATCAAATAAATGCAGCCTTGGTGAGCAAAAGAAACTTCTTTCAAAAACATTAGTCTTATTGACTCCAAACTTTTAAACAGTGGTATATATACTACAATAAGCTATTACCAAATGACTTCCATATTCTTGTACTTTAAATATGCATGTTCAGGGAAAATATTTCAGTAAATTCTGAAAAAGAAATTAAGATGTCACTTTTTGTCCAAACATCAAAAAAATATGTCATTAAAAAAAGGCCGGATCAATCCATTTACGAAAAAAATCCATGTTCTGATGTTAGTTTCTGTGGGTACTGATGCAACTTTATAGAGAAAGACTGATAAATAATGCAAAAACCAACATCTCACTAGTACTACAGTCTACCCAGGGGAAAAAGTGCACTTCCATAATGTATGCTCTATATACTAAAAATTATTCTTTAGTACTTCTTAAGATAAAATGATCTAAAATGCGCTTTTAACATACTTTCTCTGTATTAAAAAAAATGGTATTTAGTTACCACTTGAAGTACACTTGAACCCATCACAAGTACACTTGAGTGTACTACAAGTGGTAACTAAATTTTTTAAATGATCTTAAGTTTATCTTAAGAAGTACAAAAGAATAATTTCTAGTATATTAAGTACAAAATTAGTGCATTAAAACAGAGCACTTTAAGTACATTATGGAAGTGCACCTTTTTTAGTGCATACAACATGAAAACAAAAGTGAAGTAAACAATAACATCCATCATTCTTTCAGTTCTCATCTGTGCCTGTAGGAGGCGCTCATCCCGCATTCTTACCTGGCTTGTGGTACGTCGATGCTGGAAGAGACCACCTTGCGTTTTTGTTCCAGCAGAGAAACGGAGCGAGTGTGATCTTTCTCCGGCTCTAGCGCGCGGCCCGTTCGCTTGTGCTCCAGCACCCGTGGCTCCTCTGTGCTCTCCGGGCTGAGGGAGGGCGCCTCTCCTCTCTGCACGCCCCCATTCTGGCCCTGCGTGGGCCCATCTCGCTGGCCACCGTTACAGGTGCTCTGCAGAGAAAAACACATTTGAGTTTCTTCAGTCTTAACTGGGTTAATAGTCTCTCTCTACGGGGGCCGTTAATGGTATAGACCCCTGCTGCGAGGCTTGTTTGCGTGCAATCACGGAGCATTAGGCTGTATTTAAGCTGTTGGTAATTAATGCACTGGTCAATACAAACACCTGAACAATGCTTCAGATGGAGAAATCCTATTCGCTCATCTGCAGGCTCGTTTGTTCATAAGATCTCTGCGCTGCTGACAAAAGAAAAATAAATCCCCCTCGCTCTGTCATTTCCCCCTTAGCACAACAAGCCATCATCCGTGACCACACTAATGCAAAGACGAGCAGCTTTTCCTCTTGCACGTCTCATCTGCACAGCAGCCGTAGACTTTTCTGTTGCGCTGTGACTAAAGCTGCGGTACACTAAACCACACGCTACAGAGAGGGCAAACAGGGGCCAAGACGACGTACATCACTGTATGCACCAGCAGAGAGCATGATCCAACAGAGTGGCGTGCAAACCAGATCATTATCTTACCGTAACGCGATTAGTTTGACTGGAGAGAGAGTAAACGCCCATCATGCTGGGCTTTGAGCAGCTGTGAGTTTACACACTATAATGGAGTTAAAAATAAAATGGATGGATTACCTGCCTCAATACCGGTCCGAGTAACTCTGCTGATAAGAGCTAAAAACAACACACAAAACTGAGGATTACCTCACTAGTAGTGAAGTGTGGTGTTTTAATACAATCTCTTTTTATTTATGTGCCAACTGTCATTATTTACTCACAATCATGTTGTTCCAAACACATATGACTTTCTTTCTTCTGTAGAACACAAAAGGAGAATGTGGAGAATTTGGAGAATGTGCTGGCTGCTCTTTTCCATGCACTAACAATAAATTAGGACTAAGCTTTCAAGCTTTAAAAAGAAGGATGTTAAAGCACCATAAAATGTATCACAAACATGGTCTATAACTTATGCATGATATTCCAAATCTTCTGCAGTCAAACAATAAGCTTTGGGTGAAAAACTAGGGACGCACAATACGTTAAGAGCCAATATTAGAGATTTTATAATATATTTACTAGATATTCATATTATTGATTATATAATTGGATATGTAATCGTAATATCATTTTCCTTAGTTTTCATGTTGCTGTTATCTAACACTCACTAAAAAGTTTACATTTAAAAATGATAAAAATTTAATGACACTGTTAAATGTAACTTTTAGCAAATCTAAAAATAAATATCCATTATAATGTTGTGATATGTAAATTCACTTCAAGCATTTAAAATGTATGATTTTAGTTTGTGTGTGTGTGTGTGTGTGTGTGTGTGTGTGTGTTTGTTTGTTTATTTTAGACAAAATACTGTACAAATGTAATATCTGCCATTTATCAGCTTAGTATCTGTATCAGCCAGAATTTTAATACTGGTGCTTCATTGACTGAAAGAGTGATGACAGAATTTTCTCTGCTTTTTTTGTTGTTGTTGTTAACTCTTTCTTGAAACCTCCCATAGGGCAGGAATAATGCTATTCCATGTACAAGATGAATGCTAGGCTTTGGCATATTTTCATGAGATGAACAGATTTGTTAAAGCGGTATCATGTTTCAAGATTTTCAAGCGTCAAATCAAAACTGCACAGTTGACAAGTTCAAATTTAAATTTCACACACTATTAAGTCTTTCTCTCTCAAGATAAAAACACACACCCTTGCTTTGTGTGCTTGTTTTTTTAACGACCACAGCTTTCTCACCTCATGTGGAGCACAGACTCCAAACTGATCAAATATGTGTCACAATTCATGTGCCAGTCAAACTATTCAAATGAGATCTTATTTTTGCTAAAGAGTTAGAGGATTTGAATCAATTTGAACAGATCTCGACTGATCTAATAACAGAATTAATTAGATTTGAGAGCAGGATGCACACAGATGAGCACTCGAAATTATCTACAAATTATTTATTTATATTGGAATATTCACGAGAAAAACAAACACACGATGCATGTTAACACGTGAGATGCTGCACTTTAAGGTTTGAGATGTCTACCGTAAAAGGAATTATGATGCGCTTAGGAAAACCATGACAAAAACGTTTAAAGCTTGCATCTATCATAACCAAATCCTCAACCATTTCATGTGAATAAAGCAACAAAGCCTTGGTGCATAAAGAGTTAAACTGTTAGACAGCCCATGTGTGTTAATTAAATTTTGATATTAAGCAGTGGAAACAACAGGGGGACGAAAACAATCCAGTCCGCCTTTGTCTGGAAATGCAACACTGTAACGCACTTAACGCGAAGCCCCTCCTTACCATGCAAGTCAACAAGTGGCATTCCCCGAAGCCGAATGGCACTCGTTTGGGAATCCAGGCGCCTTGCCAAAGCCCCAGATTCTATGAGCATGACCCTCTATAGAGCTCCGTTTTGCTGCCGTTATGGAGCAGCTGCTCCGGGACCATTAGCCCCCACTTTAGTTTCACATCCCTCCTTGCTTGCATTGCTTACATCTTAACTTTTTCCCCATCATATGTCATCAGAGAACATGTCAGAATGTGATGTATATAATAGTTGCTCGAATAAAAAGCAGTTGCTTGGTTAAAAATTTAATGGATGTGTGATTGAGAGTGCAGATGTACATTACAAAAACACTGAGGTGTATCAGTTGCCACACTTGCCAAAAACAAGCACATACAAACATTAAATGTACAGCAGCAAACAAGTAAAACGTGTATGCAAATATAGCATGCAAATTGCAGGTATTATGTTTAGTTATTCTAATTTATTTTAATTATTTCCATGCAAAATCTACCAAAGTATTGCAGCTCTGGCTGTAAAAGAATGAAATAGAGCTGGTGCTGTTCTTGTCATTTTGACCCTCTTTGTTTTGATATGGCACCTCAGGCTGTATAAATTGATGACTGCAATTAGGTCATTATAAAATATCCTTTGTATTTTGCAATTACGTGCAAGCAACGCATTCAGCCTAGTGTGCAATCACGCGGAGTTCAGTGGATAAAATGAGCTTGACCTGAGCATTAACTAAATATCAAAAGACATATTTATAAAAACACGATCACTGCACTGTCAGTGAATGTAGAAAACACACTAAAAAAGGCACTAAGAAAGAGCCGGTTGCAGCGGAGAGATGGAGGCTGTTGTACACGCGCGCGCACAGATGCTTCTGCTGCAGAGCGCGTTTGTTTGCCTCTGTTATCCACCCACTAAACTCAGATAATCATCGGCTTACACAGCCCTACATGGCTACAGACCTCGACTAAAACTGCCACAAATGTAACAAAACAAGTCTAATTTTACGACAATAATTTTGAAAATACTCCGTTGGGGAAACTCTGTGTTTGTCCATATGCGGTATAGTCAGATTTCACCACGCGACAGGGCGATTGTTTAATTACATCTATTTCCAGCACCGCTATTTCGCATCTTTCTGTCCCGTTGTGTTCGTTGAATGCAATGAACACCGCGCGACATGACCGATTCTCGAACAAATGACTCTTATGAACCGGTTCTTTTTAATGAAAAGATGCACAAAGCAGAGTTGAGCTCACGAGCGAGTAAGCGATTTGAGTCATATAGTGAATCATTCAGAGCCGTCACTGAGTTCACAACGAACACGAGTCTTTTTTTCATTAATGTTTTATGTAATACATTTCTAAATAAAAAAAAATAGTATGTTACAAGAAAAATTAGTTGACGGTTTAATGAAATCCACATATAAATCTGATTCGCGATAAAGGGAGAACGCTGGTAAGAATGTAAGATGAGTGACATTAGATTTTTTCCCCCCTAAATATTACTAAAAAATACCTTGATGTTTATATTACATAAATACAGTCTGGAGTGGCATCATTTCAAACACACAGTTATACTAAATAAAGCTAGAAAATATCAGTTTGAATCATTTTAGCACCAAAGCACCATTTTTTTAAGATAGACCCTTCATCACAGCACAGTGACCGTTAAGTAGTCTCCACTTTGAAAGTTAAAAAGTAAAGATGATATGAATTGAAAATGTACTCTGATTGCATATGCGCCTCACAGTCATTTGCAACTGTTCCCATCTAACAATGGAGAGACCAAAAGTGTCAAGAGTTTAATGCATTATATAGTGAGCATGGACACCGGCGTTTCTGGGCGATCATTTGTATCGAGCAGTTCTAGAATTTTGCAGCTAAAAAGTCATTTGGCCCCAAAATGTTTCATTTGAGGGGCCAACGACTCCCTAGTAGCATCAGTATCATTACTGCAATATATAGCCTAACGTTACTCTCACACATTCAGATGAGAACTATTTTGGACCATCAAACAATCTCTCAATGCACTGTAAACAAGAGTGTGTGCGACAAGCAGCACAACAACAACAACAACAAGCCCAGCTGACCACACACACAAACCTTCAAGCTCGACTTCAGCGGTGCTTTCGCAGTCATCTGTGCAATCTCTTCCTCTGAGTATTCTTTCAAGCTGCCGTCTTGCATGAGCACCGTGTACACGTTGCGCCGATGGCCGGTCGAAGCATCTCTGTTGTCTTGTTTGACAGCCTGGATCACTCCCGTGAGCGGAGCCGCGTCTCCCGTTAACCCCGGTGCGTACACGCGGCTCCCGATGACCGAGCGCTTCACCAGCCGCCGCGTATGCATAGTTGATATATCAATGAAATGCGCAAATAATATTACTTCGATCTTTGCACTGCAATGTCGCTTTAAACACAAGAAATGTCACGCTGACAAAGCCAGAACGGACTAACCGTCATAATGGGCCGAACATGTGAATAATACGACAACATTACCACAGATCTGGACCGTATCTACATATTTCACCGGCGTAAGCGCGCATGTTCGGGACACGAGACCAGTGAACCGTTACAACATGCAAATGAGCTACGCTTGATAACCTCTCCGTCCGTCCGACTGAAGGACCGACCGGCAACCGATATCTTTCTTCTGTCGACCTGTTTGTTTTGCTTGCCGTTCCCTTAAAGCTGACGGATTGTGGTAAAACACGGAGCGGAGCGGCAGTTTTGGATCGATAAACACGATGTATTTTTCACAATACACACAGCGGGCGTTTATGTGATAAACCACGGAGCAGCGGACCACCAGAAATGTGATTAATATTGTAATATAAATTAGCGTCCCCAGTGTCGAGGGTGCTGTTTTAATAGCTAGTTTTCACCCCACATCGCCGTAAATCTGGTTTCGTGTGAGAAAGACTCCACTCCGAGAAATCCATCCGGGTTTTGTAGAGCCACTGGCTCTACCGGCGGAATGTCGCCTGTAAACATGTGCGCTCGCGCAGCCAGTGTGCGTTCTCATTGGCTGGCGGCATACACGCCCACTCGCTCGCCCTAGCTTTCTCCTGCAGTTTCCCTCCAAACACAAGCAACGGGCGCTGCTGCGATTAAAACAATGACGCAAGGATGGAGAGAGGAGAGTCTTTGAGTAGTTATTATTTAGGTAGGCCTATTAATGTTCATAACATTAATAACACTGACGATAATATCCAGTCAAAGCAGGGTTACAGGCGTCTGTGTGTGACCCGGCGAGAATGATTGACGGGCGGCAGGGATTCCCGAGGGTCCTCTGTGGCGGGACCAGTCAGTAGTAGAATAACTGTTTATGGAAAATCACTCATACTCGACACATACCAAAACAAAAACTTGTCCGACTCTGACCATAATGCAAATATTTAAACGTGATTTGTTATGTTGAGGAAGGAAACGCACTTGACATATTTCTATTTTTGACGTCTGAAAGGGATGGGTCACCGAAAAATGAGGATCTTATCTTCAGTTAGTCATTCTCATGTTGTTCCAAACCTGTGTTTTTCTTGAACTGAGGTATTTTTACATACACTCAAAGTAACCGTATATACCAGAGACATCAGAGACTTGTCTCTTTCCTTATTTGACCACATAGCCTACTGAAAATACTTTCAAGCAGATAGATTGAAACAATCACTGTTACAATCCTTTTCTTAACAAATGTAATGTTTAGTAATTAACAAAATTTATTCACGTATGAATTTCACATTTATATATTTTTTACATTAATTCAAAGTGAATCTGAACATTCATACTATGCATTTTATAAGCACATGCTAAAATTATGAAATTAGTAGTAAGTAGATTAGCTAGTAGATTTTTAGTTTTTCATTTAAAACATGCTGTAAGAAATTAAGTCTTTTTCTGTTCTTGATAAAAGTATAGTTCAAGTAATACGTTACTCTTGTTTTTCTGCAAAATAGAAACAATAGCAGCAGACATTACATACTGACTCAGAGATTGTTACCTTATTACAGTTTCAGGTGTGTAATTTGCATCGATTACGAAGTAATCGACCTGCTTGTGTGCATTATATATAAGCCTTAATTGAACATTTTTACCTTTGTGTATAGTTAAACACAAACATGTGCATGTTGTATATGCTTGTCAGTGTGAGTTCTGAATCGATTGTAGCATTGATCAAAGAACCGCACCTCTTGCGTAGCCTTTCAAAGTATAATAATTACTGTGTGCTTGTGGGCATGATTCACTTATAACAAACTGTCTATAGGAATAACCCCTTAAGGCATAGCTGAAAAGATTTCATCTTTTAAGAAACAATTTATCCTTATGAAGTGAAAATAAAAAATCTATTCAATGCCCTTGTTTGCTACCGCTCCCTTATGGAGTACTTACACTGAAAATACATGTTGCTTTGACCACAGATTCAATCAATAGCTGGCTGTACAGTGAAATATGTTCTTTAATTCCCCTAATACCAGTGCACTGACATGATAATAAAACCGCCTTATCGAAGGTTGTTTTTCTACACTTGAGAATTTAGTTTAGTAGGATGTATTGACAGATTAACTGTCAAGAGATTATATTGTGTTTGTGTACTAAGCCATATAAATGTCCTTTCTTGTTGCCATGTAAATATTATATATATATATATATATATATATATATATATAGTTTAGATAGATTTTAATAAACACGCACACACATTATTAGTCCAGCATGACTATATTGTTTAATAAGCAAATAACACAATACAAAGATTATGATGAAATAAATGTAAAATTCATTCTTATTTACAACTTAATACACAGAATTTGGTTAGAGGGAGAAACCAAATGTTCAATGTTTCACCATGATATTAAATAAAACAAGGATCTTCTCAATATGGAACCAGTACCAACACAACGTACCATTACAAGCAAACACGGACAACATTTGGATTCCATCCACAGTCCTTAATTAAACCTCACATTTTAAATAGTGCTAAAGAACTCTAAAGCAATGCATATTCCTATTATTAGCCTTTTAAATGTTAATAAACCTCCTTTAAACTTTCTTTCATTAAAAATGCAGCTAGAAAACAGCACGAATTCCACTGACTCTTAAAGTTTCATTAGTTCCTCAATACAAACAAACTATAAAAGTTCCACATGCTGCCATCTGAGAGCTGCTGCCAGTTATTACAGAACTATACTTAAACATTGACATAATTTAACAGATCAAAATAGTCTTTTGAATATTTACAAGTGTCTCTTGGCATGAAGTTGTCCCATGCAGCATCTGGATGCGCTATGCTTTTTGATTATACTGCTACATGAATGTAAAAGCAGCTAAATGCATACCTGATAATATAATACATTTACTAAGCTGCCAGGCAAAGCTGCAGTGTGGCAGTACCATGATGTCTCTTTTCCCCTGTACTTTTGAAATGTTGCGTACCTATTACATGTAAATCCAAACAATATCTGAAATACATAACGTATCTAATACTCAATCAATACAGCTGCGTCAAAAAAAAAATCACACATACATATTGAAATAACATAGCTCAATTACATCACAAATGGCAATAAGTGAACAACTTAAAGGATGTGAACTCACACCAGTAATAGATAATAGATAACTTTTCATTAGCACACTCATAAATGAGTGTGCTTAACTTTGTGTACCTAAAAGGTCACTTCCTCACCAGAGCCTGTGATTTGACACACTGAATATAAAACATGTTAAACGGCTCAGAATGATGGCAACATTTAAATGTCCCTCTTTTATATTTTGATATGCCTTATGTGAACATCACTTGCTTAGTACTTGTGAAAGTAAATGCTCCAGCAGTTCTGAATGATTAAAATGAGTGTAGTTCCTTAATGGACTGAGCTGAGAGGTCTGCTGTTGACTCGATCTGATTGGTTCTCTTCTCGGGGTTATATAAGGACACAACTCTATCAGTTGCTCAACTAGTATCACGTGAAAACGGGCAGGCAGAGTGGAGCTCACAGCAGGTGCAGCGTGCAAATGCGTGGAAACTACTAGTACACATTATGAATAAAAGATTTCTCGTAAGAGCACAGCCATTGGTGTCACTTTGTTTTGAAAAGTGGTGGAGACGTGGGAAAGGGGTTACACAGATGTGCTGCTTGTTATGTCACAAAATGGTAAAGGTTTAGCTCATTTATATTAATTAGGATATGCAAACATAATTAAACCTGATCTTTTGCTATTCTGATAAGTGATGTACTAATCAAGTGTGTAGTAGCGTATTTTATACCAAATCTGAAATAACATTAGCATTATAAATGTCTTAACATCATTTAAAGTAATTTCAGTCACATCTGTGTTGCTACATTCGCAATGCAGCAGTTATTCTCGCTTAATATTCATACATATGTTAATTTTTAATCTTTGGTCTAGCAAAATGCATTCCTTTGTGTAGAGGTTTCAGGCCCTAATTCACCCCAATGTAACTCTTTATTTTAATATGGCATAATTACAGCTGTACATTAGTGGATATCAGTAGTGGGGACGCATTTGTTAGCATTTTGTTTTGTGATTTAACTAGAATGGGAACAAGCCGTGGAAAGCGATTAGAGCAGGCGTGTGTATTGAGAACAACTGCCATCATTTCCTGCAAAATATTAAAAATAACAAATGCTAGCAACCGAATAGTTGCTCTAAAATCTCCCGCTCAACAAATGCAGATGCCATCTCTGTATTAGATACATCCCTACTGCAAGCTATTTCATAATGTGTGGGGACAAAGTTGGCAAAGTGGTGGGAACATATCCATCATAAATGATGCCAATGAGCACAGCTGATATAAAAGGGGCACCTCGGGTTTGTGGTACCCAAATATTCACATGAATAGCATAACAAATCCTCTTCTGAGCAACTCTGGAGTGTTTTATTTCCTGTGCTGGGTCACAGGTCTGAATGAACCCTTTCATTTATAATATTCAAAAACAATGCGGTGCATAAATGCTATGCTCAGAAACATTCAATCAGGAAAGATTAAGTGCATTATACTCGCAATACCACTCCAACTTCCACTTCTAAACCTCAGAGAGTGATTTCTCAGTGTCCACAGTCCCTTACTTGGGTGGTCAGAGACGGGACATCTCCCCATTGAGACCCAGTTCCCCCACACTCTCATAGTCAGGTTCCACTATCCCATTGCCCTGATGAGCCTCTTCAGACACTTTGGAGATCTTGATGGTCTCGTACGCAGGGTCTGCATTCTCTGTAAGCCCCTCCAGAGGCTGGGAGCCAAGAGCCATTGGATATTCATCCCCAACCGTGGCGTAAAGATCACTGGAAGTCGACTCCGGCACCATTCCCTTGATCTCGCCAATGCTGCTGTAGTCGTTCTCAGTTTCCTTTATAGAATTCTTCACTACCTTGGAGTACATGTCTGATAACTGGAATTGGAAATGTAACAGAGAATAAGACATCTTTACTCCACAGACTTGGTTCAGTGCAATAGTAATATGCAAATATTATTGCAAAGACTTCAGTTTGATCTTTACAAGATGATGATGCTGAGCCTACCTCACTGTCCGGAGACACGTTTTCCTGAAGCTCTGGAGTTGTCAGCGGGGAGTGTAACTGTAGGACAATGAATGACATTAGACCATTAGTTAAACACACTTCATATTTAATTAGTTTAAACATACAGCAGCATAGGAAATGGCTCACTTCAGCTGACACATGCTAGTGTCAAGGACTGATTGATGCAAAAACGAAGCCACTCATTCATTACTTAAGAGTTACTGATTGAAATCAAATGTACAGTTCCTCTCCTAGCAAGAGCGGCTGTATATTTACAAAGAGAATCAATAAGTCATTAATTAACAAAGTAAATCCTACAGAAGATCAATAACAGACATCTTGGCTGTTGGAGAAGAATATCAATCCCTGTCACAGTCACCTCACTGACAGACAGATTACAGTTAAGCGGGAAATTTGCTATAACCCATTCAAGATTAATCCTTAGATATTTTAGTGCCAAAATTTCAAGCCTGGTTTGATGAAGCCATCTCACCCCGTGAACTTGAGGTGTGCTTTGCTTTGATATGATTGCGCAGAATGTGCATCAGGGACTCGCCAGATGTGCTTTGATATTGGTTTAATTAGCAAAGCAATTAATTTAATAGCCCATCCGTGTGGCTCCGCAAAAACACCCCTGACCTCATCACAACTAATAAATGTCTCTTACAATAGGGCTTATCTGCTAATTCACTCTCGCCTTTGTCTCTATCCAGCCCTCTATATTAATTAAAGTGTCTCTTCCATTGATTTGCCCATATAAGAAGTGAATAATTATCGGAAGTGTTTAAAACGCACTGCAACGTCATCACACACACAGTCACAAAGATTAGGGTTTTTGTGTGATGACATCATTACACACACATGTCTGTATTTGCACAAAATATATATATTAATATAATATTTATTCATACTGAAATAAATTTAAATTTCGTGATAATATTTAATATGAAAATAAATGTATGCAATTTAACATTTACTTAACTGTTATATCATTCATAACTGTCGCATCTCATGCCCTATCAAAACGTTATATATATATACCAAGACAATTCACTCATATTACTACGAATGGGAGAAATTGAAATGTGCAATATGGTGGAATAAGTCTGCCTTATAAATAAAAGAGCCAGACACTTGTTTGTAAAGTCATTGCATCACAGCAGTTGTTGTTAGAAGCTCCAGTTCCCATAAAAACAGCCTGCACAAGACTGCACATACACATTTACTAGACCAACCTGAAGCATACACTTTTTTAACACTATTTGAGTATAAGAAACAACATTTATGGGACAGTTCATGTCAGTTTTTATTGCTGATTTGAAATGTTATTTACATTGTCAGTTTGTCAAGCAATTTTTCTGTTTCTCCATTCAAGTAGGTAGAAGTTAAAGGTACCATAGAATGGAAAACTGTATTTACCTTGGTATAGTTGAATAATAAGAGTTCTATACATTGAAATGACAGACCGTGAGCCTCAAACACCCATGTTTCCTCCTCCTTATATAAATCTCGTGCAAACAAAAGACCACTGAAAAATAGGCGAATCGGAACATAACACCGACTGTGACGTAAGAGTCGGGATCACTAATAGTTACTCCCCCAATATTTGGATATACCCGTTCTGGGCCAGCCGGACCTGCACAGCCGAATCATCAGAAGTTCTGCAGGTATTGTGAAGAAACAAGCGAGGATAATAGCGAAAATGGCAAATCATAGAAATAAATGTTATGTTCCAGGCTGTGCAGGGATGGGTTGGTGTCTGTATTCAGAAAGGCACGGAAAACAAATAACGCGTTCTAATAAAATAACGCGAGTCACTAAAGGGACATGGTTAGCTTCTTGCTTGCGGTAGCCTGTTACATTACAGTACATAAGATTTCACTTACTACATAAACAGAGTAAGGAGAGATGACTGAGGATGATGGCGAATGATTTACAGATCCTGAGCACCACTGACAAGCATCTGATCTTGTAAAATGTGTGGAAAGTACTGCTGCTGTAGTTTACATAGAGCACGAGCGATCGCAAATCTCGAAAGTGAAAGTAAAACACGATCGTGCATTCAAAGCGGCTCCCTGATGCCCACATTTTACATACAGTATAATTACCCAACGATATAAGAGAAAGTATTGAAATATATATTTTCCCTGTTTCCTTCCTGCTGTGTGAGCTACTGAAATGAGCTGCACTGTGAAACAGCCAATCAGAGCACAGCTCAATGTTGAGCTGCACTGTGAAACAGCCAATCAGAGCACAGCTCAACATTATTATTCATGAGCCTTCAAAATAAGGTAATAACAGAGCATTTCATTCTAGGGACAAATCCTAGGGTTGTAAATGGACATGTAAAAGCGTTTCTGGAGAATTTTTGCCCTTACCTAAGCCACATACCTTCTATGTAGATATCAGAGAACAATTTAAAATATTGTATCAATGCATTCTATGGCACCTTTAAGGTCTTTACACACTGAGTCCGAAAGTTTCGTATGCGTTTTTTTGTATTTTTCGCATTCACACTGAGCCAAGATGCTTGCTACGGATGCGAAAAACATAGAGAATTAAACCCGATGCAAATTTTTTTATGACGGACAAAAGTTTTGGAGGCAGTGTGATTGACATCAACGTGTGGTCTATTTATTTTTTAACGTGCGAAAATTTCGGACTCATTGTGAAAAAACCTTTAGTCTTGCATGTCCGAAATAGCTGCCTGGAGGCATTGCAAATATGGCTGCAGAGTGAACTGGCTTTCCTTAAAAGGGACTTTGATTACACCCACAAAACCTGCATAGAGACCTAAAGTGGACCAAGCTGAATAAAAACGTCATTTATTTTAGCCAAATTTTGCATAGTACTGAGATGAAACACAATGACTGGTGGGTAATTTCCCTATTAATATCCGTTTGCAGTGTCCTTCATACTGTACACATACATTCCATACCCTGACTGTGACAGGATGCTGACAGTACAGCCTGGGCGTGAGGGAACGGCCTTTAGCGCTGCTCTCAATGGTGTCGATTAGTATTTGCTTTTACATAGTTGTCAGCATGTGCCCACGCATCTTTTGACAAGGCATCAGTGCTAACAATAAAAGTCCTTCCCTTCAGCAGGAGACTTCTGAGTGTTGATGTGCTGAAATCACAGTTTATCAAAGACAGCTGCCCTCAGTCCGTCACGCTAGCATAGTGACAGTGGCACCAAGGCATAATGACACACATGGCACTCCGCTCAAGCCAGCTTTGTGTGCCTCGCTCAAAATACCCAAACATACAGTGCAGTCCACACCGTGAACTAATGAGGCAATGTGTTCAATGTTCGTGCATGTGTTACACCATCAGTTCGGGCGTCCAAGCTTTAACAGAATTATTCTCTTGGTCAAACGCAGACTGATGTACCTGTAAACACATGCACTGCCATCTCATCCATCATGAGGTTGAGCTGTCAGACATTGGACAGCTGGAACACACTGATCCCCGTGCGCATGTGTTACACACAAACATGTGACTGATAAGATGAATCACTGCTGCCCCATTACATGTCTACATCAGGCCACAGCGAATGAGATTTGGATTGATAGGTGTCAAGTTAAACCAGTGGTGTAGTAGGAGACACTTTACCCCAAAGGGTGCAAGTAAGTGACTCACCTCTGACTTAGTACCACTGCAAGAGTGCCAGTGCCAAATCTATTGGCCAATCTGGAACCATTAAACACATTTCCAATGCAGAAAGGTTGGGCAAAATTGGCTCTACACTGGCCCCTAAAATCTGCTGGTTTTGAATCAGAAGCTATTGACATCAGAAGCCCAAGGCGTGGCAAGTTTTCAAAACTCACTTTTGGCAAATCTGATGCAAAACAAAACTTAATTGCTTACTTCAAATTGGTTCAGTTGGTGAACATCCCATTCCTATGTACTGTGTTGTGTCATATTAGACACTCTATTTGTCTGACTAAAATAACAAAACAGTGTTGGGGAAATTTATTTTTAAAAGTAATGCATTATAATATTGTGTTACTCCATAAAAAAGTAACTAATTATGTTACTTCGTTACTTTTTATGGAAAATAATGCATTACATTACTTCTGTGTTACTTTTTGTCACCAGGGCTGGGCTTGCTTATTTATTTTTAATAACAGAATACCCAAAATTTTTGGCAACTGTAAAGGCCTTTTCACACCAAGAGTGAAATTAATAAGCCTCAGGCTGAAGAAAATGCCTCTGCACTTACTCCCGATTTCTCTCAACATGAAGACAGGAAAGGTGTCAGTGAATAAATAGGAAAACAAAGTAACTTGCGTTACTTATTTGAAAAAGTAACTCAGATATTTTGTTAATTTAAAAGTAATGCATTACTTTACTAGTTACTTGAAAAAAGTAATCTGATTACATAACTCATGTTACTTGTAATGTGTTACCCCCAACTCTGTTTACAAATATCAAATGTGGATGCTAATTGCTTGATTGTAATTTTATTCGTTTGATGCATTTTGAATGTTAAAGCGTGTTCTAAAATCTTATAAACTGACTGTGATGCGTTATACTTATCTGTGGGAAATTTACAGTGCCCTCCAAAAGTATTGGAACAGTAAAGACAAAATTGCTCTGTTGGCTGTAGAGTCAAGACATTTACAAATATGATTAAAAGATGAATATGAGACAAAACTACAGAATGTCACATTTTATTATTGGGTGATTCAACACAGCTGTTTCACCAGCTAAGAAGTTCAGCACTTTTAGAGTTTCATCCCCCTATCTGATGTGAGCATAAGTATTGGAACAGTTGCCTCACAGGCCTTTCTAAGTGA
>JAFVLL020035202.1:95519-105614 GCA_021397915.2 Tor tambroides
ATCAAGATGAATTTGTTCTGACACAGTTTAACTCTGAGTTCTTGTCATATTTTATTACCATTTTCTAAACTATAAACTGTGATAATGTGAGAAATGTTGAAGGTGTCTGAATAAATTTTGGTTTGACGGTATCTATTTGATAAATGAAGTTAACCAATTAACATTATACATACTCTTTTGGTTTCTGTACCCAATATTTAAAAAAATTACAAATGCAATGAAAATATCGGTATCGGTACTCGGTATCGGCAAGTACCAAAAATAAAAGTATCGGTATCGGGCGAGTACTGGAAAAAGTGGTATCGGTGCATCCCTACTTTAAATGCTAGATTTTGCAGACACCCATAACTTGACTTTAAAAACCCAATTCTGATTGGCCTGATTTAAATCAGCCAATCATTTTAAAATGAATATACTGAATATATCGGAAAAATGTCTTTACTCTAAAGGAGTACAAAATGTATGAATTCAGTGCTGTAGTTTGTGCAACTAAAACCCGATTTATACCACCAATGATATTTAAAAAAATAACAATAATACTGTCACTTTTTTTTTTTTTTTACAAATATTCAATATTTGCAAAAGCTGTTTTTAGTGCCAATGCATATGCAAATCAACCCTCTAGTATTTGAGTGCTGAATACAAGTCTTTGTCTCACTTTAAATTGCATTTAAATTTCACTTCAATGATCACAAACCCTGCCAGAAACACGTGCGGCAGGGTGGCTGCAGATTTTTGTGCCACTTGTCGTAAATCTATTATCCCCCTTTATCCATTATTCCTATAGTAACGTTTAACTAAGTTACGCCTGATGAAATCTCCATAAGTGAAGGTGAGATGACAGCAGCTCACCTTGCGTTTGCGGGGGATGGGTTCGTCAAACAGCAAGCTGTTCCCATCATGCTCATCGATGTTGTCATCTGGTGGGCCGCTGAGGCTGGGCATCCGAAAGGGTTTGAAGCTGTCAGCGGACAGGGGTGGGGACGGCGTGGATGGGTTAGACTGGTCACTGGGCGCACTCCAACTCCAATATCCACTGCTGCTGTAGCTGGATGGAGTAAAGCCTCCGTCCTTCCATGAGCCATTCAGACCCTCTGTATGGAGAGACACGGTAAAAGCATAAAGACACGTCAAGTGCAGTAATTACCATCATCCCGACATATATATACTGCTTTATAATACACTAAACTTTCAATTAAGTGTAATGAGGAGTGAAAAGACATAAATGTCATGTTAGTTTATGAAACTCTCAGTGTGCAGCGGTGCTACAACATACTGTAATAACAGAAAGTTAAAGTCCTAATTATATTACATAAAAGCCACAATTATAGTGCTCCATTAAAGCCCTTCAAAAGTTATAACACATCCTCATCAAGGTCTTAAAGAGGCCACATGACGTACAACATGATTGTACTTTTACTTGTTTCTCTTGGACTTTTTTGTTTCTTTGTGTGATTGTGTTTTAGCTCATTATGAGTCTTGAATCTTCCTCAAAATAATGATTTTTGCTGTGAAAACATACTGATATAATATTGTTAGGTTAAAATAACAATTTGTACCCACCCTTGCATATCATGTGCAAAGCGGTTAGCCAATCATAACAGAGGCCATTTACATATAAAGGTCTAAATTTATGACACGTCAACACACATCAAGACTATTTGGCAGCATCTAAAAAGTTTCAAGTACAATGGCAAACAAAGTCATGAATATAGAAGTCTTAAAGGTACAGTGTTAAAAACTGTGGGAGGTCAGATAGAGAATATGAATGGCCGTTAAAACTAAATTATGACTGTTTTGGTGCAAGACGCCTTTACTAACATTTAAAAGTACTTCAGGGAATAAAATGCTACAGAAGTGGAGAATATGGCCTCTTTAAGTTATTAGTAGATAACAGCTTTAAGACAAGACAGCAAAAGTCAGTCTCATGACAGCTGAACTAGTGTACTACTGTCTCATGTGACAGTTTTTTCATGCACATGTGACTGTGAAAACAGGAAATAGCTGAGTGTAGAGCAAGCCATTTCTGCAGCTCAAAGCAGACAGTGTGAAAATTATTTCATGAGGGCTGAGATACCATATGGTTGTGATCTAAAATGACTTACCACTAACTTTTACAGGAGGGCTGCGCACCAGAGGACTAGTGGACAGGCTGGTCAACACCATGGCAGCTGTCACTTTATCCATGTCCACCTCCTCCTCTGATTTCCTGTAAAAGCAAGAAATGGTACCATGAAATCAAAAATGAGAATTCTTATTCTTATAATCCATCCCATCGAACACCTGACGATCACGAGACCACAACAATTAGTAAATGTCAATGATCCAAACAATGCCTGATAGACAAAATTAAGTTCCGATTTCTTTTCTCATTTGAGATGCCGTTTCACTCATATATACATGTCACAATAGGGAGATACTTTAGATTTTTGTATTTTTTCAAAGATCTGACTACTGTGTAAGGGATTATTAGTCACATGACATGATTTACAGATCAGGGGATTGCTTTAAAACATGGCTGCATGTACAAAAAAGTTTATTTGAATATTTGGGTAGGAAATAGGCTAACAAGCTAATCGGCTGTCTGTCTGCTAAGTTAGTGTCAAAAAACTTTCACAGTTTATTCATTTACTATTATACATAATTAAAAAGACACATTTCTAATCACTCACTAAATAGAGTATCCATTAGAAGTTCTTTCAACCAATCAAATCCAATGACAACTGTTCATGCCACCAGGGCTCCTGAGATGAACGCAAATTCTAATATTAACTCTCCTCAGGTATTATAGACTTCCTTGATTCAGGCTATTACAAACATGTTGCTCTGAGCTTCCATGCCAGCTGCTGCGTTCATTGTTGTGGGATCTCCAAAGCTGCACCGCACAGCATTCCTATGATGGACAGAACATGAACATCTGTCTTGACAGATGACTCTCATCACTCACAGATGAAGTGTACACGTCTCTTTACGATAACATGATGGCATATGATGATATCTCAACGCGACCCGTTTCCGCAATGGGAACGGAGCAGCCGATCTTGCGGCATTTACGGTTTTGTAAACAACAAAAGAAGGCTGTGTGAAAGACACGTCGGTGTTTTTGTATAGCAAAGGACATCTGTAAAATCTCAAACGGGTATTTTGTACCTGTGATTGAAGGATGGACGATGAATGCGTTGACGTGTGGAAGGAGTAATAAATCTTTTCACCTGTCAGCTCATTCTCTCCTGGGAGAACCTGAGCCGCCCTGCCAAAGGCGCAGCATGAAATCTCATAAGCGAGAGAGACGGAGAAAGCGAGAGACCTCTGGCTGACAGAGAAGCCCAGGACCTCCATTAGAGATAGGCCTAATTTATGTTTCTCATGCGGCGAGAATGATGTCATTACGGCTTTGGGATAAATCACGGTAGGCTGCCATTCTCTTCTGATGCCGCTTTTCCCAAGACCTTACTATTATAGGTACTTCCTGGTCACCTTGGGAGAGCACGTTGGGCTTGATGGAGCTTTCCAGATAATGCCACGCTGGTGCTCCCGTACGGCGGCTAATTAAGAGCTTTAATATCTCTCATCCAATGGAATATTGTAAATTTCAAGGAACGCATTAGATCCTGTGTAATTAACATGTAATATATTGCCACTCTTGAACAAAAAGGATCTCTGAAGTCCCAAATCACATGAGTCATTAGTGTCCTTATCAAGCCACGGGAGTGAAGCTGGGTGCACATTTATGAATGGTAATTAAACGAGAAGGTAAGCGATACATACAGCTGCAAAACTCGAATTTGACAGGAGACAAAGTGGTGTCTTTTGTTGTGCATCCACACTGTTTACATCATTTGCCCACTATGAACTGTTCTACATACACTCTACATGAGGGATGCTTCGTGTAGTGATTTCAAAAATAACATTTTTGACAAATGACAAAATAACAAATGCATTGTGGCTTGGGATGGGTTAGGATGATCAACCGGTCAACCATCAACTAATTACTAGATTAGTGACTGGGGGCAGAGGACCCCTTAAGAGGCCACAAGGGGGTGCTTGGTGGTCCACCTAAAATGTAAGAGGAAAAACACTACAGAATGCAACTTTTGTTTTATAAAAGTCAAAATACTACTTTGATGTGTTCAATTATTTTAAATAATATTTGATTATTTGATTTTATTACTGTTCATTTTGCTTTCTAAAGACCATAAGATTTATCACAATGATTTTATTCCATTGACAGTGCAGGTATTAAAATAAAAATAAAATAAATAAAAAAAAATTACACGACAAATGGGGTTTTATTTTAAAGGTTAATACATTTATAATTAATTAGAAAAAAGATACACTAGCAACTCCATATATACTAATATTTATTCACTAATAATAGCATTTATAATTATTAATATTTTAATAACTTTGACCTTAATAAAGACATTAAAAACAGTTTAGTAAAAAAAACAACAACCTTAGTACAGTGACTAAAATAAAGTGGATTATTATTTATTTTTTAGATCAATTTTGCAGCATGTCCTATGTGAACGCCCTTAAGAAATATTTCTGATCAGTCTGTGGTGGTCATGGCCATAAACCAGCCTAATTACACAGGGCTTCTGACTAGTTGATTATGAAAAGATGTAATTTTGCACATCTCTAATCATGGCTTCTTCCCATCATCCCTGGAATATCTCCAACTATGAAGCTGGAAAAACACATTATGGGAGTTACTGTTCTCAAGTAGAGAAGAACAGACAAACAGATGCTCTGCTGTGAACCAAGCCAGTGCTGCATCTCATTTGCTGTTGGCTCACTTATCTCCCATCTCGGTTGACATCTTTGGTTTTCTCAATGGGAGCGGGACAATATAATCATGCTCTTTCTGCTCATTTCCAATCAGGCAGGTATAAATTAATGACCATGTTACAGAAATGAGCTCGGGTATGAATTACCCAGATCTAAGAGCCATTAATGCCTGGTAATTCTTCCCGTGGCCACCCTCATTTGCAGGAAGCCAAACGTCAATGGGTTTTTTTGGTCATGGGGGTAAATGGGTGAGATGGCTGCCAGCCAGAAGGGGAAGGCAGTTCACAGACATCTGTTGTGATTCAACGGACAGATGTGCCAACTTTTTGTAGCCGTCCAATCTCGCAAGACAAATGAGAGAGTGGGTGGCTTGAGGAAGGCTATCCTGCATACCTTCAGACATCTGGACCTTTGTGTTTAATGAGTCCATCGAGGAGGCCTGCGCCCACATTGGCAGAAAACTGAAAAGATGTTTCCAGTTTCAAAAAGAACAGTGGTTTAGGGGGATATAATGGAAACTGATTGGATTACAGTCTTTTTCCAAACCCAATATCAGTTTAATGTGGGCTCATTCTGACCTTGCAACAGTGCCACAAAAAACATTTGGAAAAATAACAGTGTCACTTTAACTTACCAAAACGATAGAAAACAAATTGCACTCCATTCAGAATTCAGAGAGCATTTCAGTGTCAGTAAACACTGATAACTCTGAAATAACGCAGGGGAAGTCAGGGGAATTCCCCGAAAAACCCGAACACGCAGCTCCTCCCCTGCTGCCCTCCCCTTCCCGTTCGGTTTTGAGCGAGAGCAGGAGGGAGCGGAGAGATGCCTTTGAAGTTGGCTCGAGCTGGGCCGTCCATCGTTTATTACAGTCACTAGTGTATGACGCTTATTTCCTTCTGAATAACGGGCAATAAATCAGAGCCTCCGGCGTGAGCTCCTGCGTTCTGTTATCACTGCCATCCACGTAAATATCTGCATGCGACACGGGACAAATATGCATTAGAGACGTCGAGCCATTATAAACGTTAACCTGCTGTAAACATGTAGCATTGTGACCGAGACCTCTGACTGTCAGATACTAATCGGATGCAGTCACGGACCGGCCGAGCGGTTTATCTACGGCCTTGTGCAGATCCAATCAGCATCACATACTGTTAAAAGATAAAATAGTGTCAGCATATATGGGCTGCTTTCTTTTAATTTCCTGTGTAATATCATTACAGTGCAGGGCTGGGTGGTTTGACTGTATATATTGACTATACAAATGTGATGTGCTGTACAGTTTATACTTGCGGCGTGATTTTAAAAAAAATACACCAAGGAGAAAACTGTAGTTTGCAAACTGTGTTGCTGATGGCATCCAATGTAGACAGATTCATTGACTATAATAGAGTGATTTAGGTTTTGTTCATGGTTACTGAGCAATGATGCAACTTGGTGCATCAAAATAGAACTGATGTTGTGTGTGTGGCCACATAGTCACAAGTACATGTATCAGCTATTTTCCAAACATTTAAAACAGATTTGTAATGTAATACTGCCTCAATTTCACTTGTGTTATGTAATGTGAAGCTGTTTTTATACTAATGTGTTGTTAATAATCTTACTGTTTGGGCTGCATTTATTTAAAAAGTATGTTTAAATCACTAGATTACAGAAAAAATATTGTAATATATAGAGTGTATGGGTCCAACAAAGAAATAAAATGTAATGTATTCCTGTGATACATTAAAAAAGCTGAATTTTCAGCATCATTACATTCCAGTCTTCAGTGTAACATGATCCTTCAGATATCATTCAAGATCAAAGTTCTGATCATTATCAATGTTAAAAACAGTTGTGCTGCTTAACATTTTTCTTTGAATATAAAGTTCAAAAGTACAGCATTTATTTTATTAACAGCCTTTTTTTGTATGTCTTCACTGTCACCTTTGACCAATCTAATGTCATGACTTCCAGGAGTATCTGTGCTTCTGAGGAGGAAATATCTACAAAAACTCATTTTAATTGATTATTTCACAGATGTTAAAGGATCCTCAAAAAACGTAATTTCTTTGTGACTGAGGAAAGAAAGACATGAACATCTTGGAGGACATGGGGTGAGTAAATTATCAGGGAAGTTTAATTCTGGAAGTGGACTTATCCTTTAAGTAAATAAAGTATATCCAGTGATTATTGGCACTTTCAGGCATTTTTGTGTGCTAATGTATCAGGCGGTCAGTGAACAACAAGTAGTACTTTTACTTGGCAAGGATGCAGTAGATTGATCAAAAGTGACCGCAAAGACATTCATTATTACAAAAAAGAATCTATTTCTATATATAAACGCCTCCTAAACAGCAAATAACAAAGCAAAACAAACAGTGGTTGGTAACTACAGACAATATCTTCCTGTTAAAGTTAACAGCTTTTGGCAAGAATATGCAGCAAAAGGGAACAAACAGCATTCTTGCAGTTAAAATTTAAGACTATACTCTAAAAATTAAAGGTTTTTATTGCCATTGATGGTTCCATGAAAAACCTTGAATATGTATGAAATCTTTCTATTGCACAAGGTTCTTTAGATTATTAAAATCTTATAAGTTCTTATAAGAACTGTTCACTTTTGGAACCTTTCCACAAGACCCTGTCAATCCTAGAAACTTCAGAAAACCTCTCGAGTCTGCTTCGTCCAGAGGACCGGGCCAGGACTGTTTCCAGTTTTGATAATGACCATATCTACTGCACACTCTACCATTCAACTCTTCTGGAAATCTTTCTCACTCATTGGAAGGCCAACTTGCAAAGCTCTATGGAGCGAGAGACATTAACCTTGGCAACCTGAGACAGATACACACACATTATCTCTTTTTAATTTGATTAAAGCAAAGATTAATCCATTCATCATCTATTACTTTGTATCATTACAGGTCGAGCGTGCCGTCGACACAGAGGGCACAAACACTCGCACGTTCTTTGTTCTCGATGCCACGATCATTTCATCTCGCCCCCTCCGCCTCGGCTCTCCTCACGCCCGCAGGCTGAGCGCTCGCATGGGATATGCTAAATGTGTGGGCTGCGCTGGGCTCAGGGGCCCGAGGGGGGTACTGTCGGTCAACACAGGGATGCTCGAGGCGCTCCAGAAATCACAGTGGTTGGCATCGGACCAAAGCCAGCCTCCTCTTACCTCACACACACGGTCCAGCTCCCTGTAGTATGGATAAACATTGTGCCTGTGAAGCCTGGCCCGCGGCCAGAAGCAAAGCTCGAGTTGTACAATGATTTCCATTAATACTGGGTAGCCTTGTTTACTTGCTAATCTACAAACAAAATACAGCGCGGTGTTTCGGCTACACTGGCCACTCGTATGCCATTTATAGCCTCCCCTGCCCCCACCTCGCACGCTTGGGTCGAGTTTTTACAGATCCCTGCAGTGTTCATGAGCGTTCCTCGATGTGAGGAGGGTAAACACGCTCACAAAGAGGGAGATTTCCACATTCCTGGTAAACAAGGGCTGTGTAAGAGCTGAGGTATTTACGGACAACATCGACCTCAGGATAGCGCTCTTTTCCACCAGTAGGACCAGATCCCAGTCATTCATGATGTCGGGGAAAAAATATGACAAGTATGCTTGATATGACAAGCTTCTTACAAGTATGTCAAAGAAAAATGCCAGACTGCAGCTGCAGGTGAACATCTTTGTTCTGAACTGTGTCCCAATCTTTTTTTGTCTTAAAGTATGTGCCCTCACAGCACAAATACCCCCTTCAGACCTTAAGGTTTTATGAAATATAATTTAGCATTATCATTAGTTATGGATGTCACAATAAGGAAACTTTGGCTAATGAGAAAATTCCATTCAAATACTTTTTTTTTTTTTCACATTACACCTGGAATCCAACACTCTCTCTCTCTCTCTCTCTCTCTCTCTCTCTCTATCATTGCACAGGGTTTGAAGTGTATAGGGGTTGGGCATAATTTTTTTTTTTTTTAATATTTACATTTATTATTCTTGCATTATAATTATAAGCAACAAATAATACAAATAATAATAATAATAATAATAATAATATATTTTAATAATTAAATTACTACAGATAATAATTACAAATGAAAAAACATTTTTATTATAAATAAAAATAAAAAATAATGTCAATGTCATTTAAAGATGGTCCAACCTTTAATGGCCAAAAACATATGCTATTATGCTATTTTATTTGAAAATTTAACAATAAATAAAAAATAAACATTATTTTTATTATGAATATTAGAATACTTAATACTAATAATCATAATAATGATAATAATAAATTCATTTTCATACATAATTTAAAATGGTCCAACATGTAGGCTAATAACCAAAAAAGCAAAGTATTAAAACATTTACAATTAGCCTTTTGGTTTATTATAAAATATTAGAATATTATCAAAAAATAATAATAATCATCATCGACAAAAATATTTATTGCTATTATGCATATAAATACTAAATAGAAATGTTTACATTTTAAAACATTGTAAAAATAAAGCAAAACCCAAGCAAAATGCATTCACAGCACACATAAGCTTTGCTTATACATTTCCAAGACTGTCACGCAAACTGTAAACGGTGCACACACTTCAGAGATGTTCACACATTCATCATGAAATTATAATAGTGATTACATAAAATGGTGATTAGGCCTATCATTAATAACATTACAGTCACTTAAATTCAACATTGACGTATGGATCACAATATCACAAGTACTTGTATTTATCACTTAAATTTTCCTGTATTATAGGTTAAACAAAACAGAAGCTAAACTGTTCCAAGTACCCCCTGGAAACTGCTTGGTTGTCCCAGGTTGGGAATCAGTGATGTATATTAACCTATATACCTTAAGCCTTAAACATCGTCCCACCTCAGGAGAAATTAATGTGAAATATGGTCATGTGCATCTATGAGATGTGGCATTGGCGCCCTACTTTTCAGTCTACATCCCACAGTATAGTTCACACAAAGATATGACCCACAAAAGCAACCGGCAAAAGACCCACCGTAGACTTTGCGTCACCTCCCCCAGCTGAGAGGCGCCATGACGGAGTACCTGAGCTGCATTCACAAAGCCAGCGCTGGGATGTTTAAGAGCCGCGTCGTGCGGCAGGCATAGCAACTGCTTTGATGGACTCAGAGAATTGATGTTTCTGTCTGACCTAATGAGCGATGGGAATACAGAGCTTGTTGCTGCTGCAAGCAATTCATTTAGCCACCCCTTTTGTCAGGAAAAAAGCGAGGTGATAGTGAAAGGAGGCGGCATCCATGTGGGGAAAAAAAAAAGA
>JAFVLL020035203.1:0-12485 GCA_021397915.2 Tor tambroides
TAGTCATTAAAAGAATAATAATCACAGCAATAAAAACAAAGAATTAAAAATGATAAAAACAAGGAATTAGAAATTGATTTAAAATTAATTTAAAAACAGAAATAGAAAATAATTATACATAAAATACAGTGCAATCAGTTCGGACGTAGCACAGTGCTCATTCAGTAAACGCACAGCTAAACAGATGTGTTTTGAGTCTGGATTTAAACGTGGCTAATGTTTTAGCACATCTGATCTCTTCTGGAAGCTGGTTCCAACTGCGGGTGGCATAATAGCTAAAAGCGGTAGATGTAGATGTTCTATATACACTAATGTGTTCAAAATATAAGAAAAATATTTTATTATTTTTTACTTGGTTACACCACATGGCAGAAGTCATTAAAAGCAATAATTCACCCAAAAATGATAACGATGAATGATTCAAAAAGACATTTTTCAAAATAGTCATACAGGTTTGGAACCACATAACGGTGAGTAAATGATGAGAGAATATTCATTGCTTTTTGGTTAAAAATATTTTGAAAGAATGATCTCTTAAATATACAGAATCAAAGTTTTGCAAAACCATATAAAACCAGTATGAATACAAAAAATGCTAGTTTTTTTAAAGGATTTTCTTTATCATGAACACTTTTGTCATTGATCCTACTAATATGAATAACTGCAAATTAAAGAACTACTAAACACTAATAAAGTGTTATAGGAAAAAAATGAAACTTTACCTTTAAAAAGAAATCTTTGAAAAAAAATATTACTTTAACTTCCCAAAATGACCTCCTATTCTCTCTTTCTGAGAAAAAGCACCTTGTCATTCACTTTTTCCATGGTGGAAGTCATGACCCATGTGAGTGGCCCATCTGAACACACACACACAGTGATATGAGCTAGCTTTGAGGAAGCGCATGTCCCTCTCTACAGCTCACAGGCAGGATTCAGGGGTCCCACTGGTGTAATCATGCCCCGCGCCCCGCTTTGCCTCATAAAGACCTGCTGGGATGGGATGGATTGAATCGGAAGCTCTGTGTGGTCGTGCGGCGAAATCTATGATCAGACACACTGGTCAAAGCTTCCCTTTAGATAAAGTAGATTTACAGCATTTACAGCATGCGAGGGGGTAAATTGCCCTCACAGATGCCCTGTTGCTGTCTGTTGAGGGAAGACTGTTGGGTTTAAAAGGGCTTTGCTTCTGGAGGAACTTCCTGCAGCGCTTGCTTTGATTTGACTGGTGAATTGACATAATGGATGCAAATGAGCACTATTTCAATTCATATAAGCTAACAGCTTGAGTGGTGCATCTGTGCTGGAAAGAACACAGCGTTTCTCTGGCTTTGTGTAAAGTATGTACAATCGGACAACATCTTTGCATGCATTCCCTTTTATGACTAGGCGTTGAATGTAATGTTTTGACTGTACTAAGGCATAAAAATACCATAATATGTTTGCAGATATTTAGGAAACATGCCAAGTTCACATCAGAAAAACCGTGCTACAGCCAGTTATTCTACTTTGAAATGTGTGTTCCGTGTTGGAATGCCTGTTTTTGTTTTGGTCTGTGTGACTCCGCCCACTGCCAGTTTACCCCATAGTATTTCGACACCCTGGGTTGCCAGTTGTTGGAAAACACAGCATATTGCAGCCATTGATGCCAGCAAACAAACAAACTGGATCAGAGATCGCAGATTCTACCTGACCTAAAAAGCCTCGGCATCCATCTAAAAAACCTCTATGACCAGAGGAATGTTAAAACCCAGAAGAATCAACTCAACTTACAAAGTAAGGCTCATCGCCTTCAATTGTCAATTGCGCTCGTTATTGTTGCGTGTCCTCAATCTGGCAACTCTCTTCAATATTTTGAATTTGGACTGCAATGCCCATTTCAACTATTAGTTGTCATTTTGAAGAATGTTGGCAATCAAACAGTTGCAGGTAGCCATTGAATTCAATAGCATTTTTTTTTTCTCCATACTATTGAAGACAATGGCTACCTGCAACAATTTGTTTACCCACATTGTTCATAATATCTTCTTTTGTGTTCAGAAGATATAGGTTTGCAATTGACAGGTTTGGAACAACCTGAAGATGAGTAAATGATGACACAATTTTTCATTTTGGGGTGAACTATGTATTTATCACACTCAAGTACACTTTTAAAAAGTGCACTTTGTAATAATGCCAAATTAAAAGTTTTAAAGTACATTTCCGTCATCAGTTACTCACCCTCATGTCGTTCCAAACCTATAAGAGTTTCTTTTGTGGAACGTAGAAGATATTTTGAGAAGTGTTTATTGTCCATTCAGTGGAAGTTAATAATCACCAAATCTATTTGGTTACCAACATTCATCAAAATATTTTATTTTGTGTTCACGAAAAGTAGTTACGCATGGCTGTGTGCCTCCACCAGAATCTCTTAAAATAGGTCAGAGAACATTTTTGTGGCATCAGAGCTGCTGCAGTAGATGCAGTTATGATTCACTCTCCCGCTGTTCAGATCAACATATTTCCATACTTAACAGGCTCGTTCTCACTCGCAGTGCTCGTTCCTTGCGTATTTAAAGATCGTCTCCTTTCTGTTTCCTGCCAGATCAGTCATATACAGCTAAAAATACATCTCCTCATTCCTCTGATTTTCACACACAGACACACAGAGTCTGGAGGAGGACAGATACACTGGCTGTGTACGTCAGTATGGCATGATGAAAAATCCTGCTCTTCATGAGCACATGCCTCTGGAGTGGCACTTAATGATATATTAACACAACACCACAAAAAGAGTCAAATACTTGGTCTGTATTACATTCTGGATTTCATTTAAAGTGCTTAATATTAGATACAAACTTTTTTAATGCATTGAAACTAGATTTTTACAATATCTGAAGAAACTGAGATCAGTGCTTGCCCAAGCAAACGTGATGGTGGGGTGTTGTGGGTATGATTTTGTGGTTGCTGAGGGCTTTTAAGTGTGTCTGAGTGGTTAATAGCTGGTTGTTTACAGGTTCAACTCAAAGGAGCCCATCTTTAGGTCTATGTGATGTTATGCTACAATAAAAACATTTTTTCCCACTCATTTTAGCATCTGAAGGTAAAATATCCAAGTCAGATTACTCATACCATATGATTTGAAGCAGAATTTATTGACAAACATGTGGGATGAGCTACCTGTTTTAGCAAACAGCACTAATAATATTTTTCTGACGAGTCCAGTGGCTTTTGTTAGTGTATCATTGGCTGTGGTCATATGGTGTGTTTGTTTCAGGGCATTGAAGGTCATTAGTTCAGTCGGGTAATGGGGACCTGGTGTTAATGGGTCACACTGTTTTTCTTCAGAGAGATAACATGCTGTTCCTAGGAGCTATTTACTTTTACAGCTACACTGAGTATACTAATACCAGCATATACTAATGGACTGGAAATAAAGCAGAACTACAAAATAATCATATCTGGTGTGTATATATAGTTTGTAAAGTCATGCCTGTAAATGGATCCAGAGTTGCGATGGCTGTTTATATAAATGCTGTGTGGCACCATTGCTAATTTGCGCAGGTAATTTGTCCACATTGTACAGCTTTCTCTCACTTTTAGAGTGATTATTTCTTCCACGGTCAACAGTCTTGCAGTCTGTTTCTGCAGAATCACTAAAAAGTTAAAGAAATAATTAATCCAGTAATTAAAATTAGCTGAAAATGTACTCACCCTTAGGCCATCCAAGATGATGTAGATGAGTTTGTTTCTTCACGGAAACAGATTTAGAGAAATTTAGGATTACGTCACTTGCTCACCAATGGATCCTCTGCAGTGAATGGGTGCCGTCAGAATGAGAGTCCAAACAGCTGATAAAAACATCACAATAATGTTAAACCATCACTGGCCAAAATGAGTTCATAATCTATAATAACGCTTCCTTAATCGTAATAATACATTTGTTTATCACAAACACGCAGCTTTTCGCTTTTCAAATTCAACACGACTAGTAACTACTTCCAATGATTAGTTTCATAGTGCATTGATTGCTGTTTGTAATGTCAGTTTTGTGTTGTTTTTATTGCCAAAGGAGCTCATTTTAGATTAATTTTAATGAATTGGTTCATTCAAATGGTTCCTGTGAATGAACCTATTGCAAAAAGAATCTTGTACTGTAGCTTGACAAACAACCAAAGTGGCTTTCAAAGGAGATAAGGAAACATTGGTGTCGTTATACACCATCCAAATAGTGTACACCAATATCCATTAGCGCTTTGCCAAGCTAAAGGCACGGTACTGTAAGCACTAAAAAAATATAACATTTAAATACTGGCTAAAAGTGTGCATTTTTGTCAAATATTATGGTATTAAATGAAACACAATTTTGACTACCTACATTTTAAAACAGCCTGTAGAGTTGTGCACACCTATAGGTATAATGGGGCCTGTAACCTAAAATAGCCTTAAAATGATGTCTAGGTTGGCAGTTTACTAGGGTTTGGAAGTGATAAATGAAGAACAGGATCATGAAAATGTTCCCAAAGCTCTTTGCTCAGTCTAAACACCCTGTCACGGGCTGTTTTACAGGATTGTGTAAACCACTTGTTGTGGAATAATGGACTTGCGTTTACTGTCCGTGTGGTCCGGTTGTTAATAACACACTGACCACTCACTACGTCCATCTGTTCCCGTGGGTCATAGGTCAACACGAGCCAATATCTCAGCACATGTTATCTCAGCTCTTGTTATTCAAGAGACTGTATTTATTGGAGCATTAAAGCTCTCCCGAGTGTTGCAGTATGAATTCTAATTGAATGCCATTGTGGAATATTCCAATCATTTGTTAGACAGATTCTTTCAGGTTTATTTTTGTCTGTATTCCTTTTATAGCTATACTGCATTTCATACACAACAGAATGTTTGTGGTATTAAAAAAAAAAAAAAAAAAAAGACATAAAAGTAAGTTTTATCCAGGAAGGATGTATTAAATTAATCAAAAGTGTTGAAGTGTTTCTTCTTCAGCAAATCTGCATATTAGAATGATTTCTGAAGGATCATGTGACACTGAAGACTGGAATAAATTCAGCTTTGATCACAGGAATAAATTACTTTTTAAAAATATATTCACATAGATTTGTGATCAAATAAATGCATCTTTGGTGAACAGAGGAATCTTATCAACCCAAACCTTTGAATCCTTCTACAGCCTTCATAAATTCCCAAAGGCCTGCCTATTATTGCAGTTTTGCAAGATTTTAAATTATGTAATTAAAAGTGAGCACAGATTTGAAGCACGCCATGCTTTATACACTATAATGCATGCATGCACATGTACAGGTGTTTTACCTCTATGCATTCACATTGTCTGCGACCGTGACTTAAACCAGCATCCTTTTAGTTTGTTCTGACATGCTGAGACCACACAGTGAGTCTAATATCAGATAAGGGTCTTCTGTGTCTGCACTATTGCAATCTTAGTGTTTAATATAGACAGCGCATTTACTAGGTGGTGGTTTACATTACAGATTTCAACTACCCAGTTATTTTTAGTTCTTAGATGGCATTTTACGTTTGTTGGATTGTGTACTTAAAAGAAACGATACAAGAGAAATGTGCTGGGAAGTGTTGTGCTCTGCTGGATTTATGTGCAGTACATTATTTGTGTTACTGTCTGACATGTTGAGGTTTGAGCAGTGGTATGAGTCACAACTGTATTCTTCAGACTTTAATAGGAAGGTTCGAGATGTTTCTATTTTGAGCCGGTATTGAGCGGGGTGATGATTTCAGCTTACACACAATACGATATTTATAGCTACAGGAGTGTACATTTTGTCTCACATTTAAGCTGAAGGTCCTGTCTTCATTGAGGTACATGCAGTGTCTGTTTGCAGTTGGGAAATGTCAGGTTTTATTGTCATCTCATGCCTTTACAGTAACGAAATCAGACTGCTAGTTGTCACGCTGTTAATGGTAAAGCTTACTAAGCTTAACTTTGCAATGTTGTTTATTAGGGATGCACGATATTATCGGACTGATATCGGAATCGGCCGATAATGGCTTTAAATGTAGCTTTTTAAATGTTAAATAAAGCAGTAATTGATGTCATAAAATAATGAGTATGTTTTGATTTAATGGTCAGAAGCTATAGCTTACATGAAAAAAATCACAAACATGACACTTGTAAATTTAAATAATTTTATGTATACTGATTTATTCATTAATGTGTAATATGTTTTATTTTTTAAACAAATCATGAGCTCTAAAAGATTTTCAGAATTTTTACAACTTTTGTTTTAGACCATCTACAAATGTTAAATCTTAACATAAAATGTTAGGGTTAACACTGTATCTTTCTGGGGGGAAAATGCAGCGATTGATATATAGTTTATTTATAGTTATTTTCAAAGCTTCAATGTACTGTTGAAAAACCTTCATTATTTTTTATTTAATTCTAATAAATAAGTTCTTGTTAAAAATTAACCAAAATAAAAAATATTTTGCTTATAATTTCTGCACAGGAGAAGACTTGGTGTTGTTTCCAAACAAAAGGAAATATATCGATATCGGCATCCAAAATGAGTTGAAAATATCGGATATCGGCAAAAATCTAATATCGCGCATCCCTAATGTTTATATCAGAAGCTTTGAAAGATGAGGTTTTGTGCAAGTGTGGTGGTTTAATGAAGAACAATAGAAAATGTAATCAACAATTTAATAAATATCGCAGAAAGTCTGGACCTATTTGCAGCATATTCTTGACAATAACCACCTAATTATACAGCAGGAGTAGCTTGACTGACATGTTAATCGTTCAATAATTGAATGTGCCATTCAGGGGCAGAGTTTATGTAAGATACAACACCGTTCAGAACTTTCAGTGCATTTTCTTTTTTTTTTTTTTGGAAAGATCTCTTACCAAGGCTCCATTTATTTGATCAAAATACAGTAAAACAAGTGATATTGTAAAATATTATTACAATTTAAAATACCTGTTTTCTATTTGAATATAATTTAAAATGTAATTTATTCCTGTGATCATAGCTGAATTTTCAGCATCATTCCTCCAGTCTTCAGTGTCACATGATCCTTCAGAAATCATTATAATATGCTGATTTGCCGCTCAAGAAACTGATTATTATCAATGTTGGAAACAGTTGTGCTGCTTCATATTTTTATGGTGATTTCAGGATTGTTTGATGAATAGAAAGTTTAAAAGACTTTGAAACAAAAGCTTTTGAAAATCTTTCGTAACAATGTAAAAGTATCAGTTTAATGGATCCTTGTTGAATAAAATTAATTTCTTTAAAAAAAAAAAACTCTTACTGGGCAGACTAATAAAAAATGTGTGCCCTATTAGATTCGATCTGACTAGTTTAAGTGTTTTCCAACACTCATCTCTTTCAGCTGCAAGGATAGTTCAAGGACTACATGGCAGATTGACTTAATGTCTGCCACCAGCTGCTGTTTCTGTTCACTCTTCTGTACATCTGCGTCCACAATACAATGCAATATAAAAAGCAGTCATGTAGCATTTCATTGAAAAATACAGCTTGTTACTGGAAAAGCTGCATGAAAACAGTTGACTTCTTGTCACGCTACTAAATAAATGTAATCAAGTTAGAAGCTTTGCTATTTTTAGCCACTTCCCAACACTGTTGTGTGAATATAATTGTCAGTGTAGTGGCTGATGAAGCTGCAGTCAGAAGGCAAGTCATGTGCATGTGCGGTCATATCTCTAGGCAGAGCTCTGTCTCCTGGAGAAGCGTTTGAGGGGTCTCTTAGTTTCTCTGCCTCTGATTGGCCACATCATCTGTGAGCCACATGCACATGCCGCCATCTGCCCCTCCCACCCTTCAGATGAAGTAGCGTGCTGCAGAGAAGACAGTCAGACAATCATCCTCACCGCATATCGACCTGAGAACTAATAAGACTCGCGGCTGCTACTGATGAGAGGCTTTGAACACAACACTATCGAACCTGTTTCTCCAAAACCGTCCCACAGCATCAGCTCTACTCATCTACCATCCTCTTTCGGTGTTGTTAGAGGTGTTTGAGGGTGCTGGGGTGGTAAAAATGGGCAGACAAGGGCAGGATGGCAGCGCCGCTCTCCCCGGCATGCGAATGCAGCGCTCACAGAGCCGGCTTAGCCTGTCTGCCTCCTTTGAGGCACTGGCCGTCTACTTCCCCTGCATGAACTCCTTTGACAAGACAGACGGAGGTAAGGACAAAGCCACATGCCAAGTGTGACAGATGCTGCTATGTCCAGTTCTTTTGAAAGCTTTTTGTTAGCACTGAATTTTGTTGTGAATGGTTTGTGACCAACTGAAAGCCAGAAGAGCTGTATATTGTGTGGGATTTATTTTGGTTTCTCTGCTTTGATTGGACGTGTATAATCTGATTGATAGACAGACAGACAGACAGACGGATAGATAGATAGATAGATAGATAGATAGATAGATAGATATGTGCATAATCTGATGGATGGATGGATATGTCTATAATCATAGATAGATAGATATGTGCATAATCTGATGGATGGATGGATATGTCTATAATCTGATGGATGGATGGATGGATATGTCTATAATCTGATGGATGGATGGATGGATGGATATGTCTATAATCTGATGGATGGATGGATGGATGGATGGATATGTCTATAATCTGATGGATGGATGGATGGATATGTCTATAATCTGATGGATGGATGGATGGATATGTCTATAATCTGATGGATGGATGGATATGTCTATAATCTGATGGATGGATGGATGGATGGATATGTCTATAATCTGATAGATAGATAGATAGATAGATAGATAGATATGTGCATAATCAGAGATAGATAGATAGATAGATAGATAGATAGATATGTGCATAATCAGATAGATAGATAGATAGATAGATATGTGCTTAATCAGATAGTATTTTATCTATGGGACACTCAGGACTGTGCTGCTGCTCTGAGTGGCAGACTGATGCCCCCTGTTGGTCATAACACGTCTTTGTTTAAGTATCTCATTCAGCGGTTGTCAATGATGTGTTTGTCTTAAAGGGTGAAATGTAATGTTTTCAGATGTTAAAATACTTTCTCCGACCCAGTTTGATGAGCAGAGACAACAGTAAGAAACCATTTGTAGAGTGAACACTATTGCTCTGTGGCACTTTCAGAACATTGCTGTTTGTTTGAACAGTTCGACATGTCAACATCTGGCAACTCTTCTGCCGCTAGTTTGGGATGGGATTATATGTTTGCCCAAACAACGGCAGTGGTTGTGGAGTGGCAGTGTTATAGCCGAGACCAGCTCATTCAAGTCAGAGTCCAGGCTGAGACCTGAGTAGGTTGAGTCTGAGACAAGACAGAAAGTGGAAGAGGCTCTGAATGATTCCTGTGGTATGAATGAAGCCATGGTTTCACGTCAGTGTCACATGACCCTCCACAGCACACAGTGTGCTCCGATCCAGAGATAGAAGATTGCACTGAGAGACCTTGTGTGTGAGTTGGTATAGACCACAAAACATATCTGCAGATTTGTAGTACTCAACACTGCACTTGATCCAAATTCTCCCGAGTCCAAATGCTCCCGAGTCATGACAAGACCAAGACCATGAAACTATGCTGTTGGATTCAGAATCAAGAAGGACTCGAGACACTGCTTGTAGAAGTGTCACACATTTCCTCATCTTCCCTTCCCTTGTTGTCATTTTCAGAGGAGGGTAAGAAGAAGAAGCCGGTGCGTCTGGCGATCCAGCGGAGCGTAGAGACTGGTTTAGCAGTCGAGATGAAGAGCAGGATGACACGGCAGCCCAGCCGAGAGACCACAGATGACGGTGAAAAGGCAAAACCTGGAAAGTAAGTACTGTAAAATCTACTTCTGAATAAGATGGTCCACGTGTTCCTAAATCACATGATGCCATCACCACTATTGCTGGTTGGCGGGTTTTGTGTCAGTGATGATGTCTTGTCAGAGGCTATTAGCACCCGATTAACAGATGTTCTGTCCGTTATCTGTTCAAAGTCTGATCTTCCCTGGAGTGAAGATCTCATCAGATAGCCAGTTCACTGAGTTTTTGGATGGTCTTGGCCCCGCCCAGCTGGCAGGGAGACAGACACTGGCCACACCCCCAATGGGTTAGTATAATCGCCTACTGTTTTCTTTTGTTGTTCAAATGAACAACTCTCTCTGGTGTTGAATAAGACACTGTAAAGCTCAAAGTATATTTCCATTTTGTCTCAAGTAGCTCCATTTCATCCATGAAACAAGACTATGGCTCCAACTGGTTTTAAGATGCATTTTCAGTAACCCGATCACAATTACTATTTACACCTGCTCTTAACATGCCTTTTAAATGCATCTCCTGTTACCATTTGTGTTGGAATTTCATCTAGACCAGGGGTGTCCAAACCTACTCCTGGAGGGCCACTTTCCTGCAGTTTAGCTCCAACTCTAGTAAACATACCTGACCCTGCTAATCAAGGGCTGCATCCAAAGACCTAGGCAGCTGACTTGTTGTTATCCGGCAATGACTTCGCAGGCAGAGTTTGCACACGAAGGCACCTCACAAAACTGATTTCTGACATGCTTCTGAGGCAGCGTAACGGTTTAATGATCTACAACAAAATAGAACGAGCTTAGGTGATATCTAAGCCAATAATCAATTACTATAATACTGATTTTTCGCTAGAAATAACATCAAAAGTACAAAAGTTGGTCAGAAACATACATTTACACACGGGGTGTAACGATACACGTATTTGTATTGAACTGTTCGGTACGAGGCTTTCGGTTTGGTACGCATTACAAACCGAATGATTCGTCGGACTAATCCTATTACGTTTGGAAAATAAAAGAGCTTAAAGTGTGTGAAATATAATGTTCTCAGTGCTACTGCACTCAACAAGGCAGCCCAAATTACGTAACAGGCAACGTGCTGTCTCTTATTGGCAAAGAGGATTTGGCATTTCCAATTAATATAGGCCTGTTACATTCTTAGTTTTATTAGGCCTCATATTATTAAGTTACTTTTATTATTAAATTAAAATTACAATTAATTTGCCCCGCAATAATTACCGCATAACTGACGCGCTGCGAGGATAACAAAATATTAGGCTATTTACTCCTCAATTAAAATGTTATTTTTAAAAACGCATTAGCCTATTTCAAGCACTGACTTTCAAAAACAACCTGTTTAACAAGAAATAAGTTTCTTCTCATTTTTTTTTCACTGTGTACAGGCCACAAGAGAAATATTAAGGGAATAAATTGAAACAGGTAGCTATATACCGTTATCAGCATATGTTGAAGTAGATTTGTCTCTCGTCGTCTCTATGCGGCATCAGATGCTAAAGGCTCCGTCAATACTCCGTCATTCCGTTTTTACTTTCACTTTCTGCATAGTGAATTGACTGAGATTAAGACGTTCACCTGCATAACTCTTGTGCAGAGTTTGCACATTGCTTGTGTGATATCCATTGGCTCGCCTTCATGGTTTAAAACAGAAATATTTCCAACATTGAGACGTAACCAATTACCCCCCACCCCCGTGTCGAAAAACGCACCAAACCGTGACACCTCTGTGTCGTATTGAACCGAACCGTGAATTTTGTGAACCGTTACACCCCTAATTTACACACAAACCTACCAACAAACGCAACTTTCAGACGCCATCTTTATTTTTTTGCTCGGCCATCATGGAATGGAACGCACAGGATTGTGGGATATCAAAGGCAGCGAAGGATACATCTATGCTGCCTTCAAAAATCGACCAGAAGAAGGTATCTCAGGAGGCAGGGAGTGAAGCTAACTTTGGATTCGAACGGATGCAGCCAAGGTCTCAGTAGGCATACTAGAAACTTCCAGGCAGGTGTGTTGAGGCAAGCTGGAGTGAATCTCTGCAGGATGATGGCCCTCCAGGAGCAGGATTGGACAATCCTGGTCTGGACCCTTCCATCTTATTTCATCACACTCTATATCGCTTTCGCAGGAGCGCCGAATTCTGTGCACGAATACTTTGAATGAATGAAGCTATTTTGCTGCTTACGAACAAGCGGGAAAAGAAGCAAATGGAAAGAATACAAATGTTAACATCGATTTTGTTTGTAACCTGTGTTTTGGCACAACACATCAAAGTATGAATCTATTGTTTTGGTGCATTTTCTCAAAACACGTCCCATAATGCTCACATGCTAGATCAGTTTGCGGCTACCTCTGAAAGTGGTGGAAAGCTCTCAAATTTTTTAGACTTCAGGTATTTAGTGTCATCCACTTGTGATCAGATCGATAAAAATGCATCTGTAAACGCAGGTGTAAACAGTGCCTGTGAATTAACAGGCAGAGCCAGTGTTGCCACCTTGTGGACAAAGTAATGTGCAAAAAAACAAAGCACACGCAAGGTAAAATTAGTTTGAACAGTCGCATTTACATTACTCGCACTGTGCGCATAGACTAGTATAAGTGTAAAAAACAAAGTATACTTTGATCTTAAAACATAAATCTCTACCAAAAAGTAATGTTTTTGTCCATAGC
>JAFVLL020035204.1:0-31064 GCA_021397915.2 Tor tambroides
ATCTATAATTTTGACCCATACAATGTATTTTTGGCTATTGCTACAAATATACCCCAGTGACTTAAGACTGGTTTTGTGGTCCAGGGTCACATATAATTATATGTTATATTATTATATACTACATTATTTGCAGTACTTTTTATCTATCTATCTATCTATCTATCTATCTATCTATCTATCTATCTATCTATCTATCTATCTATCTATCTATCTATCTATCTATCTATCTATCTATCTATCTATCTATCTATCTATCTATCTATCATTCTGTCTATTGTTCTGTTTATTCATTTATTTATAAAGATTAAATCTGTGGTGTTACATAATAGTTTTTAGTTACATAATTATTAGCTGTTACATAATAGTTATTACTTTAAATACTTTCAGAAAGAGCTTTTGTAGAGATTTTACAAATTAGTTAAAACTTTGCAATGACTTTTTTAAAATTAGTAATCAATATTTCTGAAAACTTCATGTCACATTATTATTATGTCTGTAAAAGTTCTCATTTTCAGTTTAAGGTATAGATTGGTCAGTAAAAATATTTAATGTTCTTTACATTTTTTCTAAACTTCTTGTGTAGAATTTTCTAAATACAGATGTTTTTGGGGGTTTTCGTCACAATAACAGCACACAACCGTCAAAAAAACTAGTTGCAAATTGGCAATATATTTATAACTTGTTTTAAATGGCATACTCTTAATTTAAAACAATCTTTAAGCTGTGAAATAAAACTGAATTCAAAACATAGATTTTAGGTTTTCTCATATGCTTTGTAATGGTAAGTAGAATAGTTTATTTAACTGTAACTATTGGTGATGTGATTGAATGTTCAGTAAATGTCTCTAAGCACAATTGAGGCTGGATTTCTCTGTCTCAGCAGCTTAAGATCTCTGAAACAAGTGTGTGTGTGTGTGTGTGTGTGTGTGTGTGTGTGTGTGTGTGTGTGTGTGTGTGAGCTCAGTTGGCTCTCAGGTCTAATCCTCACTGATCTGTTGAGACTACACACATACGGCTGTGATAATGCTCTCATTTTCTGCTCGCCTGAACACTGACAATTCACACAATTCTCTCTCTCGCACACACGGGTCTTTAACAGCAGCTTAAGAAAGTCAAACACTTTAATTCCAAGTTAAAGACACACAGATTAAGCATAAAAGAGGCAGAGGAGTGAAGAGATACTCTTTCATCCATTCATGAGCTTGCATTCGGCCTCTTTCTCTCTTGTATCTTCTTGCTGTGTGGCCTGTGGATAAAGTAAACACATGAATGAGAATGAAGCTCTTAAACACCCTCATGCATTCATAAGCACACACGCGCACAGATGGACTATTGGACACATCATCCGTTGATGAATACTTTGAGATGAATGATAGAGGTGTTTTTCATACGTATTTTTGTGAAAATCTTTAATTGGCAACATACGACTCATGCTTATCTTAAAAGCAGTCCATATTTTGTTTTATTGCATGTCAAAGACCATGACAAGATTATCAGTGAGCAATTTAAAGGCTGGCTTGCATAATATAATGAAGTGTATAACTCATACAGAAAAAAGTGATATTGTGGAATATTAATACTGCATGTAGCATGCTATTTTTACTTCATTTTTGATCAAATAAATGCATTTATTTGTTCAAAAATACAGTAATATTGTGAAATATTGTTAAAATTCAAAATGTCTGTTTTCTATTATATTACTAATTTAAAATGTTTTTTTTTTTTTTACCGTGATGCAAAGCTGAATTTTCAGCATCATTACTCCAGTCTTCAGTGTCACATGATCCTTAAGAAATCATTCTAATATTATGTTTTGCTGCTCAAGAAACATTTCTTATTAGTATCAATGTTAAAACCAGTTGTCATACCTAATATTTTTGTGGAAACTGTGATACATTTTTAATCCTTGCCGAATAAAAGTATTAATTTATTTAAAATCGTACTGACCCCAAACTCATCAACGTTATTGTATACAGTACTTAATATTTCAACTGCATAGTTACCAGCGTTATGCTTAATTAATCCACGCATAACTGCTGTTCGATATCTGAGAGGGTTTTTCATGGTCTTCTCTCATTAGTGATGAACACTGTTAGTCCAGTCAAAGATCTGCGGTTCTTCTGGCTCTGAGCCTATAACATGCCAAAACCCCATATGTTCTTCACTCATGACAACACAAAACACAATTCAGCCCAGAGAGAGGCAGCTGCTGTGACAGCGGCCCGAGGTGCTCTCTTTTTCTGTTTTTCTAGCATCTTTTTGGTTTATATTTTATGCTTTCTCTCTCCTCTCTATGCCTTTACTCATTGCTTTCTCTGGTGTTGTAGTTAAAAGGATAGATCAACCACAAATGAAAATTCGGTCATTATTTACTCATTTTCATGCCTTCCAAGCCAGCATGCTGTTATTTATTTATTGTTTGTTTGTAGAACAAAAAAGGATAAATTTGGAAGAATCTGTTCCATACAATGAAAAATAATAATGACCACTCCTTTCAAACTGCTTTTGAAATAAGTCTGCATTAATTTAATCAAAAATATAGTAAAAACAGTGATATTGTGAAATATTATTACAATTTAAAATAACCACTGTCTATTGTAACATTTGTATGTAATTTATTCCTATGATGCAAAACTGAATTTTCAGCATCATTGCTCCAGTCTTCAGTATTCAGTCACATGATCCTTCAGAAATCATTCTAATATGCTGATTTGCTGCTCAAAAACATTTCTTCTAATTATTAATGTTGAAAACAGTTAATTTTTTTTTTTTTTTTTTTTTTTGTGGAAACCATGATACATTCTTTGATGAATAGAAAATGTATATAGCTTTGTGCATTGGCATGTTGCTAACATTTTATTGGCATAAAAATACACAGCACAAGCAAATATTTGGTAAATTATTAAAATTTAGTAGTGAGTGACTCATATTTGTAATTTTACAAATTTTACATTTTCATATATTTGCACATTTTTTCTTGCTTCTTTAATTTCGACCTAAATCCATTGGTAAATAGATTGAATTTACACAGGTGATTTTAGAAGTTTAGAACAAATAGTAGCTGTGTTATTTTAGTATATTTTAGTATATATACATTTTTTGTTAATATTTTGAATTAGCTTTTATATTTTCATTATTCATTTTCATTTTTAGTAATTTTGATATGTGCTTTTGTCTTTTTTTATTAGTTTTTCTTTTTTAAAAAAATTAGTTTGGTTTTAATATAGTTCTACTTTTTAATGGATTTAGTTTTAGTTAACAATAAAAACTTTGGCTGTACCACATCGCATCAGACTCTTCAGCAGCTCATGGATCATAATGTGAGTGATGTAGTTTTGTGTAGGTACGGTATGTGTGTCTTAAAGAGTGTAATGGAGATGTTAATGACTTCTGTAAAAGCAGTATAGTAATGTGTTGAAGTAATAACTCTCTCTTTCTTCACTGCTCCTCCTCTGCCCTCCACAGGGGCTTTTCACAGGCACTTCACACTCCATAGTGTCTAATGGAATTCAGCCTGCCAGTGTCTTTAGAGCCAAGTTAAAGTCTACCTAGACTGTCCTTAAAACATCCTGTTCAAGTTTACAAACCAAAAAGAAATAAATACTGTCAAGAACATGACCAGGTCACCACAATCTCAAACCAATAAACAGTTTGTATAGACTATCTAGAAAGATGTTTTGTTGTTGTTGTTTGTTTGTTTTTTTGTTTTTGTTTTTCAGATCTTCACATTCAATTTAGGGCATTACATTTTTTATTTTTATTCAGCATTGTGACATTATTGTAGTGCGTCAGAAGATTTTCCTTTTTTTTTTGTAACTCCCGTTATTCATAGTGGTGATCCTCATTAATTATCAAAAAATACAGAATTATATTACATTTGCATTGAATAATTTATTAGATGCTTTTAAGTTACTTACAAATGAGGAATACAACAAGCAATTTGTCTTAAATTATATAAGAAATATAAAAATAGTTATTAAATAATGAAAAAAAATAATACATTACAAAATACATTACTTCTACTTACTGACACATTACTAAAATCAAAAGTTGTGTCAGTTAATATTATTTAATGCACCTCAGCTGACATGAAATAAAAATGGAGAGTTGTATTTTTATTAACTGACTTTAACAAATATACTGTAACAAATGAATTGCTCATTGTTAGTTAATTTTAGTTAATGCATTAACTAAAGTTAAGTAATGGAACCTTATTGTAAAGTGTTACCAAATATTCCCATGATGAATAAATAAATACTTTTTAGTACAATTTTTAAAAAATAATAATAGTTTTTCAGGATACATGGTATGATATAATTAATTTTATTTTTATTTTTACAAAAAAAATTAATAATTTTTTGGTCATACTCTTATTTTAATATTATTTTTATTATTTCCCTCCACTGGATTTTGGAGTAAAATGTGACCCGGACATATGTTGTTATTCATTGTGATGCTCTTAAGCTGTTAACAGACCATCTTAACACATTCTTTAGAAAGAATACAGCCTGTGTGTGACCTGTAATTACATCATATACTTAATTTAGATCATATGCAAGCCACAGCAGCCATTAGAAACTCAAGGTCCATTTGTTTTTTTTCACATACATGTGCATGCTAGCTACTGGAGTTTGTGTGTTTGTGTGCATATGTGTGTTTTGTGGAGGTGGGGTGTATACAATGCTATTGGGGCAGGGAAGGGGTGTGTGGGGGTGAAAGTGTGGCCCCTCTGTCATTGGCTCTGGGCCTAATGTCACATTATGCGTCTCATTGTGTCTTTGTGATGCTGAGGAGTATAAATACAGCACGCTCAGTGTTCACACACACACACACACACACACACACACACACACACACACTCAATCCTCCTGCAGACCTATGAACTGAGTCCTCAGAGAAAGAAGCTGCGTTTTTGGTTGACTTTTTAAACTTTGCGCAAGTGGATTGTTCTTGAGAAGATTGTAAGTTCTCAACCAAGACTGTGCTGAAACAACTTCAAGATGGATTCTGACGCAAGTTCCACATGCAGTCGGTCTTCTTCACCTGAGCTGGCTGTGGACTCCAGCTTTTTCTCCAACAAGATGTTTCAAGCTTACTGCGCAGAAACGGGGCAGTCCAGGTCTGAAAAACCACCACAGAGCACTGGATCCGGCGGAAAGAGCTGCACACAGGCTGATCTCTCCAAAGACGACCTGCAAGATCTACGACTCAAAGTGAACAGCCGCGAGCGCAAACGCATGCACGACCTCAACCAGGCCATGGATGGGCTTCGAGAGGTGATGCCCTATGCACAGGGCCCATCCGTACGCAAGCTATCCAAAATCTCCACCTTGCTCCTTGCCAGAAACTACATCCTCATGCTGTCCAGCTCTCTGGAGGAGATGAAGAAGCTAGTAGGTGATGTTTATGGAGCCAGCGGTCAGAGAGCTAGACGGGTTCTACCACCACCCTCGGCTGCTCCGGCATCCCAGTTGCCGCTGCTCTCGCTTGCTCCGTCTCTGCACTCTCTGGTGGGCAGCACTTCCCAGCACACCTCCACACCAGTGGTGGCCCAAGCCCCTCATTCTCCACCCTCGGCTGGCTATCTGGGTTTCCCTGCTCCACCTCTTCCCACCCTGCTGAAAGACCCTTTGCATCTCTCCAGTGGCTACAGGCATTTCCCCGGCATGCCTTGCCCCTGCTCCCTTTGCCAGCCTCTCCCTGCTTCCACAGCCAGCCTGCACAGCCTCTCCATGGGGAAGTGATTCAGGCAAGGCCCAGGCTCCAGGCTGGAGTAGGCCGAAGTTAAAATACATACTCAAGAAGAACTGAAAGCATCTGGATGTGTTTTTAGATGTGTTGTATACTTTGTAAATGTCTTGTACATAATTTCTTTTCTAACAAGCTGCTGCTATTTTTATATCAAAGAATGTTTTGTACTGTTATAGCGTTTTTGAATAGTCACTGTATGAACATATAGGCGTGTATGTTCTCAGTAGCAAAATGGCAAATGAAAACATATAGTTTTGTTTCTTAAATTAAACATCTATTATTATAATGAAAAATGCCCTGATTTTTCAGTGTCTTCATTTGATCATTTAAATCTATAATTTTCAAAGAATGCATCTAGTTTAAGGAAAAACATTCACATTTAAGTATTTGAGAGAAGCTTTTAGCAAACGAGACTTAAAGCATATTCAAGCTCAAACCCATGACCTTGGTGTTGCAATCATCACACTTCACTAGATAGAGGAATATTAGGAATATTTACAGATCTATTGACATGTTAAATGCAGCATTTTTTAAAATCACAATCAAAACAATTTTACAAATTTTTAATAAGATTTAAAGATTACATAGAAGATTATAAAATAAAAATGATTTAAAAAATGATATATACGGTTCTGTCAATGTCAATGATTTTATTTTATTTTATTTACTGTAGTACGCTTTGCAACTATGGAAAACAATGCACCATTTTACTCAGGGGAGATTTTTAACCCTATCCATAGTTTTATTATTTTTATTTTTCTACCTGGTGAAGTTCAATGGAGATCAAATTTGTACTAAAGTTAAACCTTTTTAAAACATTTATTTTAAAATTGCCAGACTGTCATTGCAAATAAGAAATCTATTAAAGTCTTAATTTACTTGCTTGTTCAAATAAAACAACTTTTTTTTAGTTGAAGGAATTGTTGGAAATCTATGAAATAATTCAAGAACAATTAGTAAATATGATAAAAAAAATATCATATCCCATATTAATTTAAATAAAGCTGACATAACTATGAAATAATGAGGTGCTAAAATTAAAAGATGGCAGCTGCTCATCTGTTCTGAAATCATGTGTCAGTGTGTTTCATGATATATATGAATATAAAATGAGTCCATATGCTTTCTTCCAGCACCATGTTTATGTTTTTAGCATATGCTAACAAACACGGGCATCATTTCTGCCCGCTATAAAACGCTGCCTTCGGACTGAACCATCTGTACCGAGACTCGTTAATGTATGAGAAAGAAAGGCAGCCAGACCGCTCGGAGCCCGGGGCCTACTCTCCCCCATCAATCAGAGAAAGAGAGACGCAAGCTGTCACCAGGTTGGCGCGTCAGCATTGTGCAGCACACGCAGGGGACGGCCAGCTCTTCTTTTCATGTTAGTGCAGGAAGATTTGTCACTGTCCAATAAAGCTGCGATCATATTCAGGCCGTCCTCGCTGGGAGTCATTTTCATGAGAGGCTCTGACAGCTGTGCACACTATCATTTGTTAGCTGGAGAGATCATTGAACTTTTTGGATCTTCTGATATGACCAATGGTTAGAAATGAATGTGTGAAATGTAGGCACAGTGGCATCAGAAATAAACCAAGGCTCAGAGTAAAAGCGACAAAATATACTTTGATATTTATTATGTGGGTTGTAAATTCCACTCTTTTTGTATTTATAGAAATTGGTACTTTAATTCAACAAGGACGCGTTAAATTGATCAAAAGTGACGGTAAAGACATTTATAATGTTACAAAAGATTTCTATTTCACATAAATGCAGTTTTTCTAAACTTTCTATTCATTAATGAATCCTGAATAAAACGTATCCACAAAAAATATTAAGCAACACTGTTTTCAATAGTGATAATAGTAAGAAATGTTTCCTGAGTAGCAAATCAGCATATTAGAATGATATCTGAAGATCATGTGACACTGAAGACTGGAGTAATGATGCTGAAAATGCAGCTTTGCATCACAGGAATAAATTACATTTGAAAATATACTCAAATAGAAAGCAGTTATCATAAATTGAAATAATGTTTCACAATATTACTGTTTTTACTGTATATGTGATCAAATAAATGCAGCCTTGGTGGGCAGAAGGGACTTCTTTAAACATTAAAAAATCTTACCAACCCCAAATTTTGAAGCGTATGTGCACTCATTAAGATAAAAATGCTAAATTTACTCGGTGTTTAATTTATGCATGTAATATAAATGCATAAGGCCTCACCATGCACTAAAATTCAGAATTAAAAAGAATGTTGTGAGTTCTAAACAAGTGCAATTCCATAGCCAGCATCAGTTGCATTGCCGTCAGTGACCTCTAAAACTGAATTTTGACTTGTCTTGCAGTTCACTTTTACCCTAGACATGAACTAGAAGTTGGGTAAGGCATTCCTGAGAGGAATACCACAGAAATATTTCTTTAACATTTACAGTAATATTTTACTTTTATTTACATTTATGCATTTAAGCAGATGCTCTTATCCAAAGTGTCTTACAAAAGCATGCTTTTTGCTTTTGAAACTTTTGTGTATTTTAATGTTTATTAGTGGAACGCTTTGCTTTTTTAGACTGCATTAATATGCACATAATTTTAGTTTGTTTTTACAAACTGAGGGAACATTATTTTGTGTTTATCAACCACATGGCACAGATTCTGCTGTTAGGAACACAGCACAAGAGCTCCCCTTTGAAATATCAATAATTTAATGTTAACTTATTATCTTTTATCGTAACCAAAGCAATACTGAAGGAGTGGCTTCTTTGCTTTAACACAGCATGGTACAGCACTCTTAAAAATAAAGCTGGTTTTTTTTTTTTTTTTTTTTTTTTTGCAGTGATGCCATAGAAGCACCATTTTTCTTAGTGTGAAGAACATTTTAAAAATCTGACGTACTTTTTTCCACTATAAAGAACCTTCTGTGGAATGGAAAGGTTCCATAGATGTTAAACGTTCTTCATGGAACCATCAATGCAAATAAAGAACCTTTATTTTTAAGAGTGTATTTCATAATCGTGCCAGTGCGCAGGATGCAAATTGCTGCAATCCAGTGCGTTTTGTACTTGAAATCTTCATCTGTGCGAAATCCTTTTATACACACACACACACGCACGCAGTTTGAGACTGTATTTCTCGAGAGCTAAATCAAGCGTGAAAAATACACATTTCTCCTCGCAGGAATCCTGGGCCGACAACTGAAAGATCAGAGGAGAGATGAAGAGATGTGTCTCCTCTCCTCCTCTGCTCTCCTCCCTCTCTCTCTCACCCTAAATGGAGGAAGACAATAGCACTCGCTCTGAGCACAAAGAGAGGGTGCAGGGGGCAGCCCATAACACAGCCCCCTCTTTTTGTGGTTTCTTCTCGATGCGGTAACCGGCCCCGGTCGGCCTGCAGAGGGCCCTGACACTCCAACGGCAACACAAAGGCACTTAGCTCCTTATTTATGGGCCCACTGACAGCGCTAAAGAGCTCCTGTCAGGGGCCTGCTCGCAGTCAGCTGGTGAACGTCCCAGCGGGGGGAGGCAGCTGCCATCCTGCCCGGAGAAGAAGCTCCCTCTGCGGGGCCCCGTGTCCCTGCGGCCCCCTGAGTCGGGGCCCCCCCTCCAGGTCCCAGGCACAGGTGGGTATGGGAAGCTGAACACATTGTGGGGATTACTGGGAGCTGTGGCCCAGCCTGCTGCACAGGGATAATTAGACACATTGACTTGTGCAAAGCTGGTGTTTCCTGATTGGGGGCAGATGGTAACGGTCCATAGAGAGATAACAGCAGGGGATGTATCTGTATGTGAATGCTTGTTAGGGAAAGGTAGAGACACATAGGCAAGCATATGAACATATGTAGGTTTTTCTAATATTTTTCTAAAAATAGTCTCTTATGCCAGGCACTGCAATATTACTTTTTTTTAACAGTATTTCTTATTTTAAATATCAAAAACAGTAATATTGTAAAATATTATTGCAATTTAAAATAACTGTTAAATAATTGTATTTAATTGTTTAAAAATACAGTAACAACAGAAAAATTGTAAAATATTATTACAGTTTAAAATAACTTTTATATATACACAGATTTTCAGTATGATTTTTAAAAATGTTTTCTAATGTTTTTGAAAGAAGCCTCTGCTTCTCAAAAGCCTCATGCAATATCATTGATTTTTTTTGCTGTATTTTTGATCAAATAAATGCATTTATTTGTTTAAAATGACAGTAAAAACAGTAAAATTTTGAAATATTATTAAATTTAAAATAACTATTATTTTTTTCTACATTTTTTCCTAATGTTTTTGAAAGAAGTCTCTTATGCTCAACAAAGCTGCATGTAGCATGCAATGTTTTCTTTTTTACTATTTTGATCAAATAAAAGCGTAAAAATTAATAACAGTAAAATTGTGAAATACTATTACAAGATAAAATTATTTTTATATATACACAGATTTTCTGTAAGAATTTTTTAAAAAGTTTTTCTGATGTTTTTTTAAGTATTATGGTTACTTTTTCATGCAGTATTACAATATTATTATTTTTTACTGTATTTTTTTTATCAAATAAATGCATTTCTTTGTTCACATCTACAATTGTGAAATTTTATTACAATTTAAAACAACTCTTTTTTATTTGAATATATTTTAAAATTTATTCCTGTGATGCAAAACTGAACTAACAGCATCATTACGCCAGTCTTCAGTGTCACATGATTCTTCAGAAATCATTCTAATATGCTGATTTGCTGCTCAAGAAACATTTCTTATTATTATCAATGTTAAAAACAATTGTATTTCTTTCTTTTTTTTTATACATATTTTAATGAAAACGGTGAAAGATTTCTCTCGAGATTGTTTGATGAATAGAAAGTTTTTTTTTTTTTTTTTTAATTGGATTCTTTTGTTTATGTAGAAATCATACAGGTTTGGAACAACAAAAGCAAAAGTAAATGATGACAGAATTTTCATATTTTTCAATTTTCTTTTACCCATTTTTCCCTGTATATTAAACTGTATTTGTTACTAAAATAGTAACAGACACATTAAATCTGTCTGATATTGAACCATCTATCCTGTAAGTGGTTACATGAAATCTCATTCTCTCTTTTTGTGTTTTTGGTGCCCAGTGATATTTCTGCAATCTGTTCTGAATGTGACATAGCGGGATCATCTAATCAATACATGAAAACTCCTTCTGCGGCCCCAGAATCAGACTGACAGAGTTAATTAGGGAACCAAAGGTCCCAATTAGTGGGATTGGGGAGCATTTGGGGGACATATTGTGGAACACACGCACATATTGCTCAGGGAGGCTTCAATCAAGAGAGAGTCAGAGCTCACCTGACAGCAACACTGACCCGGTGACATCCTGTTAAACCTCACTTCCTGTCAGCCGCTCAGTGCTCAGTGACAGGCAAAACATAGCTGGGACAGGGGTCACAAGTGTATATAATGTGAGGGGTCCGGGGACTCAGGTGTGTAGTTAAGCACTCACATTAGGACTCAATCCATATGGGCTGTTCTGAATTCTAATGAGGTGATAAACTCCTCGTGTCAATTCCATTATGAGCAAATTCATTTCTTGATTATGTGCAACAGAGTGACGAGACAAACTCTCTCCCATGAGACTTTATGCCATTTATGATTTTTTCCAATCCTCTAAACTATGAGACAGCTAACTAAGATCCTGATTTTGACCAAATGAAGCCCAAAATTCTGCTAAATTTTACATTTCATCATACTTTTAAAAAATAAGAAATTTAAAGCTATTATATATCTTTTTAAAACTAATGTTTTGTTTCTCATCATCCTAGAGGACAGAAAAATTACTATAAATGAAAATCACCCAAATAATTATGTTTCTTTCTAAACCTTCCAAATGCAAAGTATATTATTATTATTATTATTATTATTATATAATTTATATTTTAATGTTTTATACAAATAGTGTATATATATATATATATATATATATATATATAGATAGATAGATAGATAGATAGATCAAAATATATAGATATAAATAAAATTAAATAAATATTTATTATTTTTTTTATTTATGATATATATTCAGGAAATATACCAAGTGTACTTTACATCATTTATTTATTTATTTATTTATTTATTTATTTAAATTCGTACAAATTAGGCTATTGTGGTGTGTGATTATTGCTTTTGGCGGCCCCTACAGGCTGTTAGTGTAATGACAGGCTTTTTCGCGTTTCATCACAAATCTTGATCCTTTGCGGTTGCCTTACTACGCAGTGTTATGTGAAAAATATTTTAACAAACTAATTCATGCACGTTTTCTTTTTTGTAACGCAAGTTACTGGTTTATATCACTCTTATACTCATTAATAAATTATCCTTACTTTATCTAATGCAGTGTTTGTGAATTATATTTTGACGCGCTGGTGAGGTCAGAGTTCAGGCCATACTGATGTCGTCATGCGCTGAAGATGGCAGACGGGTGAGTTTACAGCACACAAATGCTCACTTTATTATTTTAATGCATGATATAAATAATATCTTGTCATTTAGCAACGTTAATTTCACTCTGAAGAGTGTATTTCTACATTAAAGAGATGTTTGTGACCTTTTTAAATGATGAGTTTTATTGGCGGATGTGAAGGAGGCAGTCAGACGGGTTTGTTTACAAAAATATCACAGAGTCATGAACACAAAAAAACATGTTACGGCCATCGTTATTAATTATAATATTCATATAAACCCATCTCATATAACATAAAAAGGACATAGATCATGTATATCACAGTAAAGGGATGAAATGGCACGGTCAGATGTTGAAATGAAGGACTCATAAAGCTCGTATGCCACAGATTGTTCCAGACTGCCAGTGTGGACAGAGCTGAAGCAATCAAACTATTCACAAACATTATGGTTTATTGATGATCGACTATATGAATCATTCCTATGCTGTACATTTTAATATTTACATAAAATATATCGTAGATCAAATCTGATATTTGTTTTTTTTTTTTTATAGATTTTTTAAGATTTATAGTCGCGATGATATAGCATTGTTTATTTTCTTGACATTGTGTAAATAATTTAGTTATAATTGAAGTTTAAGTACCTACGTTTGACCAGAGGATAGTTCTGTAGAAAGATAACTTTTTCCTTAAATTACAACACAAGCATATGTATATTTAAAGTTATAGATTTCTAAGGATACTGCATAACAGAAGTTACTCGTATGTATAATTTGTGAGGGTGACTAATGATTTGAATAATTGTGTGACGATCACAGGGAAGGAGTGTGGTGGGGAGGCTGGCTGACACAGAGCTTCCAGGCCGTCAAAGACAAGGTGAGACAAATCCTGACCATAATCCATAATCATATCCAGTATGAACTTATCATATGGATAATGCTGAAATGTTTTAGGAATCTCTCAGCAATGTGCTTGGGAAAAGCAATGATTGATCTGTGCTTACAAGCAGTTGTAGAAGTTGTGAAACCACTTGTTAGGTGCTTGTGTTTTACATTCTTTTTTTAATTTAATAATAAAAAATATTTATAAACACATTATCAGCATAATAATGTAAACGAAACAGTTGAACTGAAAAATCAGCATAAATTTTTTAGTATTTATAGATGCCCCTTTTTGCATTATTATTATTATTATTTATGTCATAAGCTTTGTTTCGTTCTTAAACAATGCTTAATTCCAGGTTTAGATTAAAATAAATAGCAGATTTTTAATGTGGAATCAAATTTCCAGACAAAAAATACATATCAAAATATTTTACTGGTAACTGCATGTAGTCATAAATAGTACATTTGTTTTCTCATGTAATATTTTGTACACAATGTTTGTTAACACAAAATGTGTCTATTACCCTGCATAACATTTGGCTTCAGTCCTGCCTAAATTTATATTAAAATTAATTTCTACAAATATTTAGCATTATAATTTAAAAAAATAAAATTATTGTTAGTGCTCATAAAATACATTTTTACATGAATAGTTACATGAAAATGTAACATTATTTGCTGACACATACAGTAACGTTTCCATTACCCTGCATCTCATTTGGTTTCAGCTCTGCCTATATTTGTATTAAAAAGAATTTCTGTGATTATTTATATGAATACTTCATGTTTATTTGAATGAATATATTTTTAAATGAATATTTCTATGAATACTAATTATAAAATGATGGGTTGTCTCAACAGTCAGCTGAAGCGTACGAGTTTATCAGACGGGACCTGTCAGAATTCTCCAGCGTGGTCCAACATGACACGGCATGCTCTGTTGTTGCGACAGCGAATGCCATTAAGAGCAAACTGGCAGTAAGGAAACAATTTTACAACACACCAAAACAATGTTAATGCTTACCTTCTTACCTTGTTCAGTCAGTGTTTAGTCTTCAGTGCTAAAGCTAGACATATCATCTCTTTAGTTTAGTTTGTGTAGATGCAAACCCTAGCCACAAATGATAGTTTATAAACTATTTTGTTTCTTTTAGGTTGAAAGTTCATCAGAGGCTACGGAAAAGGTGAAGAAGGGCATTTCAAATATTCTGGGTGTGATCACAGACACTTTGGCCCCTCCACCAGACAAGACCATCGACTGTGATGTCATCACGCTGGTAGCCACTCCGGCAGGCACGACAGAGGTGTATGACAGCAGCAAGGTCAGCCACATCCACATAGATTAAAGAAATAATATATAAATAAATAGGGATGTAATGATATCAAAATCTCACAATACAATATTATTGCGATATGAAGTCCACGATACGATTGCGATATTTAAAAAGAAAAAAAAAAGACAAATGAAGAACTGGGGAAAAACAAACAAACATTTTGTACATTTTAAAGTTACATTTTTCTATCGAATGCACTTTAAGAGTTCAAAATTAAGAGCTCCAACCCATGTTCTTAACTAAGAAAGCTTAAGTCAGGAAAAAAGTCAGTGAGGACTCAACCCTCTTTTTATTTGTGATATACTGTCTCAGTCTAAATTACATTCACACTGGTGTTTTAGGAAGCCAAACAAATTAGAATATAATAATAATAATAATAACAACAATGACAATAGTAGCCATATATTGTAAAACAGTTGCACTGTAAAATAAATGAAAATTATGTTATTTTTGCTTTACACTACAGCAGGGAAATTACAATACTTCTCTCCTAATTTCTTGGCCTACATTTAAATCGCTAGCTGTCAGCAATTCATACTGCACTTTCAAGGTTTTATTTTGGCAGTAGAGCTTTTATTTTGAAAGAAAACTCTAGCTTCAGTGAAAACAGGCTTACACAAACACGTCTCACTACAAATATAGTGAAATGCTGTAATCATCTGCCGCGAAAACAAAGCATAACTGCTGGCCGTTGGGTTCCAAAACGTGTGCTAAACTCAGAGCACGTGAAATAAACGAGTTCACTGCATTCATTCACTGTGAACGGAGCCGTTCTGAGGCACAGAAAACACCGGCTCAACAATGTGTGCGCTTCACTTTAAAGCACGCAACAAAAAAAAGGCTTGATGACGGGATTAAGCCATATTGTGCTTTCGGTTTTAGTTTGTTTAACATGGAATGTGCCAAAGCATAATGGCCCAAAACAAATACATTTGAAAAACTTTTATTTTGCCCGGAAGATGTATCGTTTCGTATCGTCATGTGACCACGATAATATCGAGACAGATTTGATATCGCAATATTACGATATTGATAATATTGTTAGTTTCCTGTAAATAAATAATAGGTTAAATACATATTTACATGAATAATTAAATACATGTACTGTTTTTCCTCTCAGGCTCGACTCTACAGTCTTCAAGCAGACCCTGCTACATACTGCAATGAGCCTGACGGTGTGTAAATGCTTATATCTCAAACAGGGATGTGTTTTTGGGAGTTTTAATGTGTATTCCATGTATTTTTCTCTTTCCAGGCCCTCCACAGCAGTTTGATGCCTGGTTGTCCAGTTTCTCATTGGAAGAGAGGAAAGCCGAGATCTCTGAACTGCTGGTCAACAGCCCTGCCATAAGAGCTCTTTATACTAAAATGGTATGGTGCAGCCTTTAATTTACTTCCTTACTGACCATGATTCATCTGTGTATGTTATTCCACATAATAAAATAATGAACTTGCTTGTGTTGATGTCAGGTGCCAGCAGCAGTGGCTCATTCAGAGTTCTGGCAGCGGTACTTCTATAAAGTGTTCCAGTTGGAGCAGGTACAGCAGATCTGTGTCTAATACTGACCCTTGAGCTGAAATCAGGCTTATGAGCTTATCTGAAAGCTCAGACGCTCAAACAACATAACGATGTCAGTATGAGTCACGGGAAACTTACCAGCACAACACTTTCTTTTGTTGAGGTTTCATGTTTGTTCTAGGTGTGGTATCAAACATCTATTCAGTTAAAGATTAACATGGTAGTGCCATCTGCTGGTCATGTATGTATATGCAGTTGGTTTGCAGCCTTTAGGGCAGTGGTTCTGTTTAAAGGAACAGTTCACACAAAAATGAAAATTTGTTGAAAATTTACTCACCCTCGGGCCTTCCAAGATGTAGATGAGTATGTTTCTTCATGGGAACAGATTTGGAGAAATTTAGCATTACATTGCTTGCTCATCAATGGATCCTCTGCAGTGAATGGGTACCGTCAGAATAAGAGTCCAAACAGCTGATAAAAACATCACAATAATCCACACAATTCCAGTGCATCAATTAACATCTTATGAAATGAAAGCTGCATGTTTGTAAGAAACAAATACATTACTAAGAAGTTTTTAACCTTAAACCATGGCCAAAATATGAGTCCTTTATCCATAATATTGCTTTCCGCAGTGTAAAAGTCGTCTTTTTTGAATCAGGAGAGAAATATCCACAGATCAACCTCCTTTTACAAGCAAAAACAATCCACAACATATCTGTTCTGATGAACAAATAAACACAACTACATCTTGGATGGCCTGAGGGTGAGAAAATTGTAAGCAATCCTTTTTTTTGGGTGAAACATCTGTCACTCATTGGTAATATAATAATCAAAGACCCCATATATAGGCGCTATTTATAATTTTATGATTCCTGATGTTTCAAGAACTTAATGTTCTTTAATAAAAGCAACAGTTGAGTGGAAAAAATATATTGCATTTACTTTTTTTTTTTTTTTTTTAAAGATTTTTGTTATTTTAATATTTATTTTAATTATAAATAAATAAAATGAATTCATTAAAATTGTTAAGTCACCCTTGAAGTTTGCTAAGGCAACCTAATTGGTCTAAAATGCATCTGTGCATCCAGTGTATTGATTGTAGGATTCAATAATTTTATTATAATTTCTATAATAATACCTAGTGTGTTAACATTTATTTTGTAGCCAAAATACAACCATTTTCAGTTGTAAAAATCCACCAAATCTACAGCCAGTAATGAGTTGTCAGTAATGTCTATGTAGTGGCATTTTAAGGAGTTGTTCAGCTCCCTATAATGTGACTATATTTATAAAATGGCTCAGTGTCTTGTACCTTATTTATTTAAAATGTGTGTATTTGTAGGAGGAGGCCAGGAGAGTAGCACTGAAGCAGAGAGCAGAGCAGACGGATCATTCTGAGAGTCTTGGTTGGGAGGAAGAGGATGAAGAAGGTTTGACTGAAATTTGGATAATTTAGTGCTATTTATTGTAGAACAAAGACTTTGTGTTCCTTCATCACCATCTCTTCTCTCTCTCTAGGTGAGTTTCTCGGGGCCACGTCTTCATCTCGCTTAGATTTCACGCCACCTGTCGAAGAGGCATGTGTCCCTTCGGTAACGATAGAGGCCACCCCTGAAAGCTCCTCACCCCCTCAAGTGGTGGTTTCCACCAGCAACGTAGCATCTGACGTCACTCCCTCCGTAAGCAGCGACAGCGTCAGCTTCCCCACCCAGATCGAGAATCAAGCAGACTCAGTCACCATCAGAGTCACACAGCCGTCGCCCGCTGCAGACGAGGTCTCTCAGAAACTCTCAGAGGCCAGTCTACAGGAGACATTCCCAGAGGAGCGACCCTCACAGCGCGAAGAGACCACCAGAGAGGACGTAGCTCAAGACCTCCGAGTGTTTGAGCTCAACTCAGACAGCGGCAAATCCACACCCTCCAATAACGGCAAGAAAGGTGAGAGGAAACAGGAGAAGGGTTAAGAATGGGAATTGTAAGGATTGTAGCGATCCTTTCCGATTCCATTAATGATTCTTTTAGTAAGGAAGCTCCCACAATACTGGTACATTTACAGAAATGTTATTTTTATGTTACTAATGTTTATTAATGTACAATGTCCCTGTACAATGTCCGTGTGTGTGTATATATATGTGTGTGTGTGTGTGTTTAAGTAAAAAAGTTACTCCAAAATGAAAATTTCCAATTTGGGGATTTTTTTAAAAATGTTATATTTTATTATTATTACAAAAGATTTCTATTTCAAATAAATGCTGTTCTATTCATCAAAAAATAAATCACAGTTTCTTCAACAATATTAAGCAGCACAGCTGTTTTCAACGTAGATGATAAATGTTTCTTTAGCAGAGAATCAGCGTATTAGAATGATTTCTGAAGGATCATGTGACACTGAAGACTGGAGTAATGATCCCGAAATTTCAGCTTTGTGTCACAGGAATAAATTACATTTTTAAAACATTCAACTAGAAAATAGTCATTTAAATTGTAATAATATTTCACAACATTGCTGTTTTTACTCTATTTTTGATCAAATAAATGCAGCCTAGGTGAGCATAAAATCTTTAAAAAATTATATTAAAAAAAAAAAAGTATTTACCCCTAAGTTTTAAACCATAGCGCATAATTTGATATGAATAAAGTATTGAATTCTTATGTTATGTCTACACTGTGTGTTTGTGCACATGTAGGTTCAAGTACAGATGTGAGTGAAGACTGGGAGAAGGATTTTGATCTGGATATGACAGAAGAGGAGGTTCAGATGGCTTTGTCTAAAATAGACGCAACAGAAGAGGTTTGTTCTGCATGATAGTTAATGAAGTAGAAGTAGATGAAGTAGAAATGGCAAAGACCTTTACGCCATGTTTAGAAATTTTACTTGATATTTTCTGTGTGTGATTGGGCAGTGACTAGACTGTGATCTTTTATTCATTTGGTAGATGCCTTTATCCAAGGCAAAGTATTTGTTTCACTGAGTTTAAATGTCTAGTGGATATTTATGTATGGCCAGTTCAGAGTTCTTGTTTTAGTCCATTAGTTGATTGACGTGTGATTAAGTTGCCCCTTTGCTGTTGTCTAGCATTTACAAGTCAAGTCACCTTTATTTATATAGTGCTTTATATAATACAGATTGTGTCAAAGCAGCTTTATGGTATAAAACAGGAAAATAACAGAAACGATACAAACTCCATCAGATATGAGACAAATTAATATTCTGCTGTAAAGCAGCTCTAACAACACATTAGTGTCATTATTCAGCTCCAGACAATTCAGTTTGGTTCAGTTCAATAACTGTTTAAAGTTCATCAGTTATGAAACAAGTTCAGTGATACGCAGCTTTGTTGAAGACAGCAGTGTTGATATTGATCTCAACTCAGTTCAGTGTTTGATAAGTGTCAATGTTGCAAGATTCGTCAATTATGAACAAACTAGATTCACCTGTGAAGCAGTTCCACAGAAGACAATAGTGTCATTATTCAGCTTGATTCGGTCCAAGTTTAATGACACTATTGTTATTATTATTATTATTAATGTTATATTCTATTGTTTTAGATTTTTTGATCATTTTTATTATCATACATTGATATTGTGTTTTTGGTAATATTTCTTATTTTAATATTTGTATTTAGTAATAAAAATAATAATAATTATTAGTCATAAAATTTGTCAAAATTGTGCCATATTGTTTAGCCCTAAAAAAAAAAAAAAAATCACATTTAAAATCACAACTGTAATTTTTAACAGAAAAATAGCAATTTGATGTTTTGCTCAAATCGTGCAGCCCTAAATGTTACTTAATATTAAGTGCTATTGAAAAAAAAAAAAAAACAGACTGTTTTTACACAGTGCGATGTGGTCATAAGCGTATCTGACCACCTTCGAATCTTTTTTTGAGTGATTCGATCACAAGACGTCTCGGATTTTGCGCTGCCCATTTGTGATCTGATCACCTGAGAGGAATGGCAATACCAAGTGCAGTAATAAATTCAGTTTTCATTATTTTATTTCTTTACCAGTTGGAAGATGAGGACTGGGAGAACTGGGAGTGAGAATCTGGTGGAGGGAATTCTGGCCCGATATCGACATGAGACGTTGCTGTTCCCAAAGTGAACCATGCTTAATATGTATAACTCCTAGTCTACGGCCACACCTGCTCATTCAACCAGTCCAGTGAGCAGGTCACCTCCTGCAAATTAAATTTACATGCTAGCTAAACATATGTCCACCAAGCAGTGATCAGAAGTGTGATCAGGTGATCTGGTTTCACTCTGGTTGTCCTAAAAATGACCTGCGGTGAAACACTAAGACTGATCAGAGAAAGCACGTATCAGTTAATGAGGAGAGGTCATCTCGCAATGCCATTTGTACCTGCCGTATGTTATTAATGTTATTCTTCTTTGGAGATTTCAGTGGGAGGGTGCAAATTAACTGCCGGGGCTCCTGATTAGCTGTAATCTATAAAGTTGTTCATCATTTTTATAGGATTAGAAAATAATCCTTCACATGAAAAATATATGTAAGTTATGTTTCTTTTTTTTTCTGGCATATAGGCTTCCTTTTTAGGTTAGCTTCTCTTGAAATACTAACACCTTTAATCTTATGCAAGTTATTCTAGCATTGAGAATGAAAATGGAGAGATGCTTCATTCATTCTGCTGATGCTCCATGGCCTTGTTCAGTGTTGTGTGGAATGAAAAAATGTCATGCAAAAATTACCAAAAAAAAAAAGTACTTTCACTAAATGCACCTGTTGTTCCTGTGCTGTCCACTTTATTTCCCTGTCCTTGTCTTCAACTTCTCATAGTCTGAAATTGTAAATGTGATATATCGGTGCTCAGCATTTCATCCAGATGGTCATGGGTCACTCGGCTTACTCTAGGTAATTTAAAGATCATTTGAGTTCTCATTTATTTGCCACTTAAATAACACTTTGTATCAATGTAGGTTTAAACTGCAGGCCGATATTTTGGGCGTTTGCTTTAAGGTAAGGCTCATCTTTTGGTGAATACAACCTCCAGACTGACTCATATCATCTAAATCTCTTGCATGCTGTATCTCTGCTTGTTTCTCTAGACCTTTACTGACATATCTGAAAATGGGTCTCAAGCTGTCAATACTTTTTACAGTTATATTGTCCTCTATTTTTCCAATGAACATCACCATTAAAAGCAATATCATGCAAATTTTTTCTTTTTGGTAATTTAAAACCACAATATTGTGCTGTATTGTACATGCTTGGAATACTTTGAATATAGCATGCAACTCACTTTTATGATACCTTTCTGGTGCTTTTGCATTCTTTTTTCCAGTTTAAAAAAGCTCCAGACCCTATTATGTGTAATTGCATGGAAAAACAACCAGTGCATTTTTCAGAATTTACAATGGGTTGGAATGACATGAGGATGAGTAAGTAGGGTGATTTTTATTTTTTTTATTTTTTTAAAAAAATTTGTAAACTGTATTTAGTGTGAGATATATTTTAAACAGTGCAAGAAGCATTCAGAATTAAGTTAAATTGTCCCGCACTACTGTACTATGCTCTTTTACTTTAAAATGTGGTCACATTTACGAATATCTCGCGAATTTTCACGCGCGAAGGCGAAAGATTTCCCCACGCAGATTTCGCAAGGGGTTCAAGCTAGTCACTAGAATTCATTTACCAACAGAAAGCTACTTGGTTTGGTATTTCTTAAAACTTTGTTTTAAAGTGACTTCTGTGAGCTGTGCTTCATACATAGGTACACTACTAACAATAGACAAATTTCGTTAATGTGAACGTGTTGCGTTTTTTCAGCGTATCATAGATAGTTGCTATGGAGACCGTTTTAAATCCTACTGTTTTTTTAAGGCTCGACTTCACATCTAGTTGCATAGAAACATAATGGGTTTAGATTTTCCATATGAACTGTAAGGATGAAGACTAAACTCTTGGACTTTTAAAGAGATATTATGATGATGATGATGATGGTGATGAAGACTCCGACAGTCAAATTCCAGTCACACTACAGGTACATACAGAAACACAGAGCATATAGTCAAATAAAAATGAAGAAGTACGTTTTTGGTGAAAACAGGGCTGAAGTCATACGTCTCACGCATAGAACAATTAAAAAAAATTGCCTAGCCAGAGGCTTACTTTAAAAAAAGAGACCCACATCGCATTGATCTGGCCATTAAACTATTCTAAATCTAATTTAGGTATTAATATGGTGCCGAAACGCTTATTAATATTCATAAGGCTGGGTTTGCCTTGCAGGCACCTGCGACTCTGGAAATGGAGATGATGACTTGCGATCTAAATATACCTTCAGGAGAAACATCTTTAAGCATACATTATTAAAACATAAGTCTCATTTATTTTAGTTGCTTTAATAAATGCAGCAGACATTGGCTGGGATACATTTTAAATGTAGTCTGAAATAAGGAATGTAGAGTTTAAACATAGCAGTTTCTTTTGGGGACAGCAGATGGCAGACTTGATCCAAACCTGTGGTTAAAGCCATTTGTTAAGTCATGCAGACCAGGTACAGTGCACAGCATTTTCTATACATGTATGTAAACAGTGTTTTTTTTTTAAGTTTGTTCTGTCTTGTTTTGCATGCTCTATGGCAGTGTTTGGCTGTGTGTTTTTTATTGCATACTATTTCCGTCTTATACTGAATGCTTTATACGTGTAAAAAGTAGTGTATGCTACAGTACTAAACTTAAAAACAGTGCTACACTGTTGTCACATGGCCTCACTGTAGTGCATGTTTAATTCAGTAATTGGCGTACAGTCATCTCAGAAATGATAAAGAGAATAACAGTTGACTATCGCTAGAGCTAAATCTCAGTTATGTATACTATGCAGTAAAAGTTTGTGAAGAAAAAGTTATACTTTTGAGTGTGTAGCAGAAGATTTGCAAGTTTTGGGACAGACTGCATTTAAAAGTTAATGAGCATAAAAGTTCGCCATGTAGTTGCAGATGAAATAAATATTTTTTAAATCTGGTTAGATATTGATTATCACTATAAACCTTTTATCTAAACAAACCTGTATGCTTAATTGTCTGTCTCACTTGTATGCCATGTTTGTATTTTTATTATTATTTTTTTCTTTTCAACAGCGCATTTTATTTGTGTTTGTAGTTCTAAACCAAATCTTCCATCAAAAATATAGGTTGTGGTCAATATTAGTCATTATAGTGTGCATGAATCTGCACTTAGTAGTAGACCGTGCAGGTACCCTTGCAGTACTTATTTCAGCACACTATAATTTGGGACACATTCTAATTTCAAATACTATTTAGGGCAGGTCGCACATAACTTGGGACACAGCATAGTTCTAGTTGAACACATTGCATTGTGGGATACAATTCTGAGCAGTGTGTTCTGTTGTATACTGCACATTTTGGCGAATGTAGTATGTACAGTATGTGCAAAAACATAAAGGTGGAAAATACCAATCATAATTCAGTATGCAAATATTAGAGTGGTATCATTCCTGTGAGTTACATTTTGAAAAGTCCATGAATGTTGGTCAAAAGAGAGACTGCTCACCTTAGACTGATTATCTATCAGACTGGTGTCTGTGTGTAAGTGGTTCAAGTTGAATTAACACAGTTTATTATGTAAGGTTGGATGTTTACAACAAACCCCAACCCAAATGTTTGAGGAACATCAAAAAGCCTTTCAAGAAATGTTTGTGTGTTTTGAGAAAGTGTGATTTAGTATTTGAGCAGTAGTGAGTTGGAAAGATATTGAAAAAGAGAAACAGGATGAGGCGTGGTGGCTCGTTATCCCATTCCTAGACATTTAACCAAGCCAATTAAAAATAATGAGACTATTAATGAACACTCCTCATCACTCTCTAACTTTCCTGTCGGTCTAAAACCCTTTCAGTTAATTCAGCCATCTTCAGCCTTTCACTTCTGCGTTTTAACTTGAAGAGTCCTTCACTGATTTACACACACACCTGATCGCTCTTCAGATCGTGAGCTTTGAACAGCAGGTTTGTGAAGTGTTTCTGTCTGAATGCTGGTAATGTTGGCCTGTTTTTGTTCTTTTCAGTATTCACTGGGTTTATCAGAGTTGAGAGGGACAATGACATATGAGTGACTGGAACTTTGGCTCATTACTTCACGTTCTTCTGTCATACTCGCATGTAAATAGCATAAAGCAATCCTGCCTGCAATATACTACTGTAGTATAAAGAGTACAATGTTAATGTTACTAAACTAGCAATGCTATACTCAATTAAGTATATGAAGATTTACATATTGGCTTAAAATACATTTACATTTATGCATTTAGCAGATGCTTTTATCCAAAGCGACTTATAAAAGAGGAACAAAATCAATTCATCAAAGAGCCAACAATATTTGTATAATAAATAGTCCATTTTTGATTTAATTTAACTATGTATTTCACCACTTTTCAATACTGGAGGATGTAAAAGCATATATATATATATATATATATATATATATATATTCCTCTCCATATTGTTTTTTTTCTTTTCTTTTTTTTATTTGAGTGTTTTGAAGCCTGTTTCTCCCGTATTACGAAAAAATGTTTTTGTAAATCATAATTATTGTCAGTCATATTGGTTGCACTTTATTTTACAGTATGTGTGCTGACATGTACTTACAGTGTACCTACCTAAGAAAGTACTGGTAATATAAGGTATGGGGTAGGGGTAGGTTCCGGGTTAGTACCTAGTTATTGCAATTACTATAATAAGTACATAGTATGTACATGAGTAACTGGACTGTAAAATACCGTCATATTTATGAGATTGGCCCCCGGTTTCACAGACAAGGCTTAAGCCTAGACTAAAATGTAAGTCTTAGCTGTTTCAACTGAAATAAACTTGCACTTACTGATCTTAAAAAATATCAGTGCCTTTGTTTTGTCTCAAGATGAACACCAGTAATGTTTTTTTCTAAGCATGTTTATAAAAATTACTTAAATGTCATAACTGAACTATGGCCTAATCCTGGCTTAGTCTAAGCCCTGTCTGTGAAACCGGGCCAAAAAGTCAAAATTATGACTTAGTAAGTCATTAGTGTATAATAATAAGTAATAATTATGACTAATTATGTTTGTCCAAATCATTTTGGTAAACCATTACTTATAACATAAATAGTCAAATTTATGAGATACTAATAAAAATGATCTCATAAGTTTGACTTTTTATCTCATAGTTATGACTTATTTCAAAATGATTATGAAGCATGATTTTTTTCTTATGTGAAGGAATTTGGCTTCCATTATTTTGCAACATGCTCAAAGAAGAAAAAAACAATATGGAGAGAAACGCATACAATATTGAAAAGTGTTGATATATGTGGTTACATTTAATAATATTTATAATCCAAACATTGTTGTCGCATACATTATTCTCTGTGAATAAAACATGTAATGCTGCCTGAATTTGGCCAAAAGAAAGTATATAAGATAACAAGTTAATTAGCCATTGTGAGATTTAAAATGTGCAGAAGGAGGCTAAAATATACCCCAGTTACATTTCAAATTAATCAGTTATGGTATTTAACAAATTTAGAAAGCTGACTTTGGTGTAATGGTTTAGGTCTGCCGTAGTAATTCAGATCTTACCGCACTGGCACACAGTGGTCTACATCACTTAGGTTGGCGTCTCATTTGGGTTTGCAGTGCAGTGGTTGGCATCATTTGTAATTTACCTGCCATGCCTTTTCCAGTGTTTGCTTTAGGTATAATCAGTGTGAGGTAGACGACGTGGCAGAGATCCGTGTTTGTGTGGCTTGGCAGCACTGAGAGTAAATCTCTAGAGCTCACAGAGGGAAGCCTGTGATTTTCTCCATTGGTTTGGCAGTGTTGTCATTATGTTTTAAGCTCCTGTTGCCGTTTAGATGTCAAATTTACCTTTTACAACTTCAGTTTGAAATGTCAGGTTGAAATCTCATGAGGGAACCCTTAAACAACCCTCGTTATTTTTTCACTTTTTGAAGTTTTTGTCATATTCTTTTAGGGTTCCCATTAAAAATCTGCTAATATGTTCAGCTGTAAAATATGTAACCGGCTATAGAAAACAACCTCTTAAATTTTTTAACAGGACATCAGTTGCTCATGTAAATGGAATCACTATAAAATGATTTTTAAAAAATCTATATCCAGTAATCACACATGAAGTGTGGGAACCCTGGTTTTAGCTCACTGCTTCAGTCGTTAACTAGTGTGGTCTCTCTCCAGGTGGCCCATGTTCTTTTATCGAGAGAGAAAAAAGAAGAAAAAAGCTCCAAACTGGGAGGCACTCTAGTCAGAGCCCCGGATAAGACAGGGAGGATGGTTACCATAGAAACGATGCTCCTGGTCTTTATTCTGTTTTGCGTCATCTGTATTCCTGAGACAGACTGTAGAATTGAGCCGTGTCCTCCCTTTCTCTGCTCTGTCAGTAATGGATAGTGTTACAAGATTTTTACTGACAAATCTGTTGCTATATTGATACCGTTTTTATTGCCACCTGTTTGGGCTCAAGATTTTTTTTTTTTTATATATATATATATATATGTATATGTATGTATGTGTATGTATATGTGTGTGTGTGTGTGTAATATATATATATATATATATATATATATATATATATATATATATATATATATATTACACACACACACAATATATATTACACACACACACACACATATACATACACATGTACATATATGTATGTGTATGTATGTGGACAAACAGGTCAATATCCAACAAATTAAACAAAAACGTCAATATACACAACATACATGACATTGTAAGATTAGAAATGAAAACATTAGAAATGTATATTGAAGATATTTCTACTTTTTATTTGGAATGCTGCACACAAAATGCCACACAGAATGTTTTTCTGTCAGGAAAAATCAGCATATATTTTATTAATTTAACGTTCTAGGCTTTAGAATTTCTTCAATAGTTTGTCATACACTGGCGTTCTTAGTGCTCTGTCTGTACTCTGCTCCAAGCTGTCTTCTCTCTCTATCTCTGACACTTTAAAGGTCTATTGATAGATCGCAGAGCTTGTATTAGTGCCAGATTGGTGTATTTCTCACAATATCTCTTCTTTTCTCATCCATAAGCATGAATGGGGGCATAGGAATGTTGCCAGCGGCGATGGAACCATGCTTGCCACTGAGGAATCCTGGGAATGTTTCCTCTGATCAGCAGAGAATGGGATACAAAGAGTCTCTTTTCCTCTCCTCTTAAGCCTTGAAGGCAGAGACACCATTTTCAAGGATTTTGTGGGTATTGTGTGTGTCCCGAGTGCTCTGAAAGATGAGAATGTGTTTGGGAAGTTTAAGCTGTTTTGAAACGCTCAAAGATGGAGTTTATCCTCAAAGCTATGCCGATCAGAGAATTCCATGAACTGGAATACCTTTAATTCAGGAGCTATTTCACCCTGGAAAATAGTATTTAATTATTGCACATATCAAGTTCTGCTTCATCCGCTATAATGTGTTTACTCTGGGATCAATATGTGCCTACGCCAGCTTTTATTGGAGCTTTAAAGGGATAGTTCACCAAAAAATGTTCTTTTTTTTAACTTACCCATGTTGTTTCAACCCCATATTATTTTCTTTATTCCGTGAAGCATCATGAGATATTAGGCAGATATCCAATCATTGAAGCATAATAAATATAAGCCAAAATTTAAGATGTCTTTTGGTTATAATTATCCTTTGCTTTGTTGTGCTAAAATCTTATTCATGCACTGTAAGGAAAATAGGTAGGAAAATGTCCTGGCAGAGAATTATTTTTTCCGTTAAGTTTATGGACTTTTACCTTTAAATACAACACAATGCAATGCATAATTCAAAATACAGGTAAAACCAAACTAGGCTCATTGGAAATACATACCTCTACCTGAAATATTCCTTATATTAACATGGTACATTGGGCCTTATTTTCACAGATTTTGCTTAGTCTCCTTGTGTTCAGTTAAAATATAGAGGTCACACTTTATTTTAAGGTCCAATTCTCGCTATTAGCAAACCATTAACTACGACTTTTGTCTCAGTAATTTGCTGCTTATTAATAGTTAGTAAGGTAGTTGTTATGTTTAGGTATTGGGTAGGATTAGGGATGTATAATATGGTAGTGCAGAATATGTGTTTTATAAGTACTAATAAACAGCCAATATGTTAATAATAGGCATGCTAATAAGCAACTAGTTAATAGTGAGAATTGGTCTTTATACTGAAGTGCTACCAATATAGCTATTTAGATGTGGTTGTTTTTTGCACATCATGTGACCTATCATGATGCTGCAAATTTGACAAAAGCAAATCAGCTACTGCAGAACGGAAGGCAATAATTTCAGTTCCGAATTTTAGTATATATTATCATAGGGAATATATTATAAAATCATAGGGAATACTTTAATGGTGCTTCAGGATGTTTTTTGTCTCATTTTGTGTGTATCACTATGAATTGGCTTTATTGAACCACTATAGAAAAAATATGGACCACCAAAAAAAAAAAAAAGTATAACGATAACTACTTTAGCATCACCAATGGACAACCATGTTCTGTTTATTCATTCTGTGAACATACTAATTGCAGCAAATGCCTTCAAGTAGGATGGAATTTCAGCCAATCAAACTCCATTCTACTTGAAAGCATCAAATCATTCATCAGTTGGAAAAAATGCTCTGATCTTAATGATATCTTTCCAATGTGTCTTTATCGTTATAGTTGTGTTGTGGACAATTTTTCTTAGAGTTGAGGCCTGTGCACACCAAAGATGGTAACTGTAAGAATAAATTTAACTGTCCAAACCACAACTATAACAATAATGACACAGAGGAACAATATCATTGGAAAACATTTTTTTCCAGCTGATGAACAATAAAAACACTGACAGTCAATCAGAATCCATCCTGATTTAAAGAACTTGAGAATTTCATTTGCAGATGACAAAACTGCAGTGCGTACTTATAATAAACAAAACTTTTTCATCTGCTGTATTGTAGAGAGTTAAATGTATGTTTAGAGCTCATTAGCATAAATGCATGATTGATTCTCAGAACGATCAGCCAATCAGGGTATCTTTCTAACCGTTTATTATCTCAAATAATCAGACTGAACAATCACAGACAATGCCTTATGATTGTGCCTCATAAAGACTGATTCTTGTGATAACACAATAGAGCTGAGACCACACACACATCCGTCTGTGTATGTCCTCAGGGAATGTCAGGCCCTGTGTCATGGCACTCGTTTATCTGCTCTATCACTCTGAGAGAGAGAGAGAGAGTCTGAGATAATGAAACCATGTCTCTGAATATGATGGACGATCAGAAGAAATGTGAAATCTGAGCATGCTCTGCATGATGTCTCCCTTTTTCACCCGCCAGATAACCACAGAGTGAGAGGACGAGAGACAAATGAAAGAGCTAAAGGAAGGAAACAAGATACTTCTAAAATGATTTTTACTTTTTTAATGCATGTTCCTCATCTTATTGTGCACGATTTATTGGAGCACATTATGCTAAATTAAAAAATTTAAAAAAAATTATCATATTCACGATTAACTAAGAGTTTTCCTTCAATAAACTCCTAATATGCTGCTTATTGATAGTAAGTAAGGTAGTTGTTGTGGTAGTTATGTTTTGGTATTGGGTAGGGTTACGGGATCTAGAATATGGTCATGCATTAATATGTGCTTTATAAGTACTAATGAACAGCTAATATGCTAGTAATATGCATGCTAAAAAACAAGTAATTAATAGTGAATAGTGTTCCCTAATCTAAAGTGTTACCTAATCCTCTAGAAAAATGATGGCATATATATTTCTCATTAAATATCTAGTTTCAAGCAGTTTCATTGGCTTGACAAATTGTTTTCAACACTGACATTAAGAATGTTTTTTTTAAGCAGCAAATCAGCATATTTGAATGATTTCTGAAGGATCATGTGACACTGAAGACTGGAGTAATGATGATGGAAATTCAGCTTTGCATCACTGGAATAAATTACATTTTAAAATATATGCAAATAGAAAACATTTATTTTAAATTGTAGTAATATTTCACAATATAACAGTTTTTACTGTATTTTTGATCAAATAAATGCAGACTTGGTGAGCATAAGAGACTTCTGAATAGTTTTGCCAACCTGTGATGTTTCTGATCTCTGGCCTACTAATATTCATCATTTTTTTTGTTTCTAAGCATATCTAGGTTCATTCAAAGTGACAAGGGTTGTGTTTCCTTTTTAGTCAGTGTTGAAAAAGCTGGGTTGCTCCATCATGGGGGCTGCCATGTTGAGATCACAGAGATTACAGTACCTCAAACGTTGACATTTTCCAGAGAACATTAACTTTATATGCTGTGCATCGGTCAAACATCACATAAACCCCACGGCTGCTCCAGATGCTGATGCGGTTGTATTGGTCATTTAGAAAAAATGAATGAAAGGTCCTTAATTGGAGTATAACAGAATGTGCTAATGGTTGCCACACAGCTGCTCCATATGTGATTATCTTCACCTGGTTGTGCTCTACACACACACATGGAGATGTTTAATTGTGTCATTAAGGCCACTCACATGTGAGGGATGGAAAAATGCAGTGTTTTTCACACAAATGATGGAATTATTTGCTCATACAAGCAGATTTCCCCGCTGACCGCGTCTCCAACATCTGCTATCCATTATGCGCGCCCTCTCTCTGACTCTCTCTCTATCTGCGCGTCTGTTATTCTTTGGTCTTATCTTTGCACTCGTTCCTCACGACATGATCAGCAGATATAAAAAAAAAAAAAAAAAATATGTGATGCATTGTCAAGTATGGTGACCCATACTCGAAATTGGTCCTCTCCATTTAACCCATCCAAGTGCATGCACACAGTAGTGAATATACACCCGGAGCAGTGGGCAGCCAATGTTCCAGCGCCCGGGGAGCAATTTGGGGTTTGATGCCTTGCTCAAGGGCACCTTAGTCATGGTATTGCTGGTGCAGGAATCGAACCGGCGACCTTCTGATTACAAGCCCGACTCTCTAACCATTAGGCCACGACTCCCCTGACAGCACTGTAAAACCAGTTTCCAAAAGAAAGACCAACAAAAACCTCTAATATTTTTAAATATTCATAGAACCTAAAGATTTTAATTAGTTGGCAAAG
>JAFVLL020035205.1:0-28914 GCA_021397915.2 Tor tambroides
TTACATATCGCGGTATACACGGAATAAAAAATTCTTTTACGGTACACATTTCATTCCGCGGTAACGATATATACCTTCATACCGCCCAGCCCTACTTCACATATTGAATTAAACTCCAAAAGCTAGTACAACTATACCCTGTTTCTTATGCTGTTTGCTTGAAGATACCCCAAAAAGATTGGACCAAAGTCTGCATCACAGTAGACTCTAACACATTTATTTAGATATAGAATTAATCTTGAATGTAAGCATACAGGAAATGACATCATATCGTGGGCGCAGGACTGAGATGGCCTACACTGCATCTCATTGTCATATGAGGTAGCTGTGGCCCATATTGATATGAGTGATTGGATGGCCACAGTTTAATGACAGACGTTCCCCTCACAACCACTATAAGTGTGGTGCGGTTGCTGACACAGTTTACATTACTGTTCAAACTTTAGGGTTGGTAAGATGTTTTCGAAGGAAGTCTCTTATGCTCACCGAGGCTGCATTCATTTGATCAAAAATACAATAAAAACAGTAATATTGTAAATGATGTAAAATAACTTTTTTAAATTTTATTATTTTTAAATATAATTTATTCCTGATGTGGCAAAGCTGACTTTTCAGCAGCCATTACTCCTGGCTTCTTCAAAAATCAAGAAACATTTCTTATTATCAGTGTAAAAGTCTTTACTGTCACTTTTGATCAATTTACTGCATCCCTGCTGAATAAAAGACCCCAATCTTATGTACGGAAATGTGCATCTGTTACTAATGTTGCCACATCAGATCTTAGTTAACAGGCTAAATCTACCCATTGATGTTTCCTCAAATGGCTGTTGCACTGCAGATTGCTGATGAGTCTTTCCTTGTTTATGATATTTTAAATGCAGAGCCACTTTAATGAGAGCTCACTTTTGTTGCCATGTTTTCAAAATATCGAGTTTATTGTCTGTGGGACAGATTGAGGTGATAAGGCTGACCTACGTAATGAAACCCCACAGAGGTTAACTGGCAAGCCTGAGCCTGTGCGTCAGGGTGAGAAATTTGCAGTGCTGTTTGTCATTACAGAATTGAATCTCATTTACTCGAACAAAGGCCAGCATGGGATTGTGTGTCAGCAAGCTTAATTATTACTAGATGAGTGAGGATTGTGAAAACACTTGGTAGTTGGACACAGTCTTGTGCTCTGTCTGATTTTATCACGTGTCAGGGCATCACACGTTCTCTTTAGGTTTCTTTTGAACTGCACTGCTTTTTGTTGTCAAGCTGCTGCCTTTTTCTTGTGAGAGTGCATGTGACCTACTTCATCAAGAGTCATAATAAGTGTCATATTTTACTATTTTATTGATGTTTCAACTGGGCTCCACCAGGCTGTATATTTCAGTCAAGGGATGGGCGTTAATCAAATAACTTATTAAACCAAGTGACGTGAGTGCCTCTACATCTGCTAGTAGACTGTTCTCAAAATCAATCATGAGCTCTGTGGTAAACACTACAGGTTGTGAACTTGTGTGCTGCTTTCATAGATGGTGTTTTGATGGTGAGATGTGGTTGGCAGTTGATATAAAAGCGTGTCATGTTGACGTGTTAAGTCACGGCATGTTGATCATCTTGCACAACATCAGCTTTGCACAGCTTCACTAACTTGAATTTTTTTCAGTGTAAATTCAAAATAGAAACACATTCAAAATCCAGTCCTGGTTTTACCTAGGACTGAATATGATTGTGTTGGTTGCATCATGTGATTGGTGAGTGTGTTTACAGTAAGTGGCAGCAGCAGCAGCAGCTCCATGCTGTTAAAATAAATGATTAAATAACAAGATAAAGTAAATGTCTGAAAAAAAGTAATGATGCCCTTATAACACAGAGCTTCTGAATTGTTTCTGCATTGAATAAAATCAAACTGAATGGCATTTAAAAAAAGGTCATTTAAAAAAATGTAGCAGAAACACACTTTAATGCAACTTAACACACTTTACAAATATACACTGTTCAAAAGTTTGGGGTCAGTTAAAATGTTCTTTTTTGTAATAAAATAGAACTTTTATTCAGTAGGGATGCATTCAGTTGATCAAAGTGACAGTGAACACATTTTTATTTCAAATAAAATCATTTTAATAAAGACATATTGGCCCGGTTTCACAAGTGGTGCTTAGCTTAAGCCAGGACTAGGCCTTAGTTAAATTAAGATATTTAAGCAACTTTTACAAAAATGCCTTAGAAGAAAACATTACAGGTGTGCATCTTGACACAGAACAATGACACTGACATATTTTAAGATATGTCAGAGCAAGATATTTTCAGTTGAGACAGCTCAAACATGCATTTTAGTCTGGGACTAGCTTAAGCCTTGTCTGTGAAATCGGGAGAAGGATTTATATTTCAAATAAATGCTGTTCTGTTCTGAAAAAAAATGTGTTACGGTTTTCACAAATATATTAACACTTAAATGCATACAGCGGGTCTTTAGCGACCTGGGATGTCATTCAATACCCTCTCCCTCCTTTATTTCTTAAATTTAGACATCAACCTTCTTAGTATTCCTTAAGGCCAAAGTATACTTCAAGGCTATGCGTACGACTATACGTGTAAAAAAACAAGTAAACTTTGGCCTTTAGTCTATTCATTATAAACAATATAACCAAAAAAAGTAAAATTATAAAACAATGTCTGTTTCCTGTTTCTGTAAAAAGTGTGTAGGTTCGCTAGCCATCCGAGGTATGTAATAGTGTAAGTATATTTTCCTGCGCAACAATAATTAAATATCTGATGGCTCAATGAGTGCGGTTCACATTTATTCCTCTGCACTGTTTGATAGACAATGATGATGTGATGTTTCACTCATAATTACATTGAAAATGGTAGTTTTGAGAATATGTTTGCGAAAGTGAATATGAGCCAGATGCTGAACGTACTTGGGAAATGCTCTCTGACGGTGATGGTAAAATCATCTGCTCAAATTGAACCCTTCTAAGTTTGAAAAGGTAATGAAATAAGCTTTATTTTATTCTTTTGTAACTGTTATTAAAATATCAGGAGAGTTTTATGCTATTGCAGCAATTAGAGATCCATCCATGTTGGATATATAGGTCCGGGTCACTAAAGACCCGAATATGTAATAATGATTGGCACAACATCCATGCATTTAAGGGTTAAACAGCAAAACTGTTTTCAGATGTTAGTAATTTTTAGTTAATGTAATAAACTCTGATAGGACACCTTTGTGAACTTGAGTCCACATCCACTATAATCACTTTGGGACAAGTTATTTAAAGGTCATTGCATTGCAGAAATATATTAGCAAAGTTAGTTCTATGAAAATCTCAATTGTTTGCAGATGACACTTAATTTTGATAATTGTATTTAATGCAATGCCATTCCACATGTGGATTAAATGTCCACAAATCTTTTTGAGAGAAATGGTGGTTAATGGCATGTCATCAATTGTTTCTTTGGCCCAATTACATCAAATGAAGACTGATCAACAACTTCTTGTGACCAGCTTAAGTCACATGTAAGATGATATCAGCTCTATTTAACGAGAAATAAAGCGATTGCGTTGAACTTGGCAGTCTTGTGAAGATGTGGCTGAGAAGTAATGTAGCAGCAATCACATAAAGGTCAGACACAAATGGTTTTGTAATGCAACATTACTGACAGCTGACAGACGCGAGATGTAATGGTGTTGCCTTCTGATGATTTCACGTAATGCTGACAGCGATGAAAGAGAAGCCGATTATTTCTGCACACGTGTACTGTATAATGTGTAAAATTACTCAAGCGTACACACACATTCAGTGTTTTATCTGGTGGATCTTATAAGTGTGGTGTGTTTCAGATTCACTTCATTCCTTCATTTCAAATTGCTTAAGCACTTGTTCCAGCTTTTGCAGCTGAAAGGTGATTCCAGTGTGACTTTAAATCAACAGCAGTCTGAAACACAAAGAGTCTGAATAAAATATAAGTAGATGAATGGAACTTGGCTATAAGCTGTCATATTCATTCATTACTTTTTGTCACAGTTTGTAACTGGAGAGTCTAGTGGTAGTTATGTTGGCTATGCTACAGTTAGCTGATTAACCAGGAGAGGAAAATGTCACGCACAGAGTTCTGATGTGTTATTCCAACGTTATGGAAAAATAACCTCTATTCTTGATATAGGGTGTTGCATTCTCCAACTGTTCAATTTTCCTTTGTTTATCCTACAGCCATTGTGGATGATGAGAGGCTGTCGGCAGAAGAAATGGATGAGAGGAGGAGGCAGAATATTGCTTATGAATACCTCTGTCACCTAGAAGAAGCCAAACAGTGAGTCAAAGTATATATATATTTCACCCAAATGAGTCATATGGACTATGCTCAGGGTCCTTCTTCTGAAAAAGGTTGAGGACCCCTTATGAACATGAACTTAAGTAATTCAGAGGTGATCCTGCCTAGCATGTGGCTGTACTCACAGTGTGATAACTTATCAGTATAATGTGATACTGTAGTCTATTTGTGATCAGTCAATATTGTTTTTACCAGGATGGCAAAATAAATAAGCTTACAAACCTTTACTGCATATCATTTGTTGGCCCACAGTGATCCTGTTCTGTGTGCAGCTCATAAGTGTATTTTATGGCAACTGTGTGTCAGAAGAATGCGCCACAGTCCTGACACTCTTTAGTTTTGAAATATATGGGTACATATATATTTAAAAATATATGGGTATGTATAAATACATCACTAATATTAAACTGAAATAATGAATTTTAATGTTAATTTTTCCCAATATGATTTTAAGAAATTAAACATTTGAGACCAGTCACTTCACAATGAGCACCCAGAATGCAACATTTATGGAAGCAATTCATATAAAGGAAATAAACGTATGTTTTTTTAGTTTTTTTTTTTTAGATTTTTTTTCAGTATTTTTATGATTTACTTCAGTGAGTGCACTACTGTTCAAAAGTTTAGGGTCAGTAAGATTTTTAATATTTTTGGCAGAATCTCTTATGCTCACCAAGGATGCTGTAATATTGTGAATGTTATTACAATTCAAAAGAACTGTTGTGCATATGATTATATGTTTAAAAGTCATTTATTCCTGTGATGGCAAAGTTGAATTTTCCGCAGCCGTATCTCCAGTTTTCAAATGATTATTCAGAAATCAGTCTAATATGCTGATTTGCTGCACATGAAACATTTTTATTGTTATCAATGTTGAAAACAGTTGTGCTGGTTCATATTTTTGTAGAAATTGTGATACATTTTTATTGAAGGATCTTTGATGAATAGATCGTTCAAAAGAACAGAATTAATTGGAAATCATTTGTAACGTTATAAATGCCTTTACTGTCACTTTTGATCAATTTAGTGTATCTTTGCTGAAAAAAAATATTAATGTATTTAAAAAAAATCTTGTTGACCCCAAACTTTTGAACAGTAGTGTATGTTCAGATTATAAACCAGGCATATTGTGTGCATGGCTAGGACATTTCCAGTTGTGAGGGCTGGGTCTCATTTTGCTGTTAAGACGCAGAGAGCAGTTAAATGCATCAGCAGTTATTTGTATCACTGGGAACTTGACCCACATCTGATGAAAGCATGAAAGAATGTGAGGGAGTATTGCAGTGTGCATTGTTCTGAGATGAGGACATTTTTTTCACTTCTCAGTACAATAGTTCAAAATTCTGCTCAGTCCATCTGATGACACAATGATAAAATTGTAAAATCAGAGCAAAGTGTGCAAGTTAATGAATGAATGAATCAGTTGTTACACATCCTGACCTTCCTGGCAGCACAGTCGTGACTTTGCTGCAAAGCCTCTGTTCTGGGAATCCTGTCGTGTTGGATCAGGATTATAAGGCTGGTCACTAATCTGCTTGTTAGCAAGGGAGTAACTTGTCATCCTTGTGTTCCACTCAGACATCAGGAGTCACAGGTAGAGGCCCACAGGTCACACTAAATATCTGATGCCTGCTGAGCAGGATTTTAACAGTCAAAACAGTTAATTAGTGTAGTGTTTTTTGTAAAAGCTACAAGTCCAGTAAAGAGCTTGCTAGCAGTTACCAAAATAAGTTAATCACAGTTACTGAGATGTTACTCAGTATTAATTACACCTGGCAAGGTTTAGGTTTTCAAATCCACACAGTAAAATATTTTCTTTATTTTATCATGACCACATGTTTGCTTTCATCCATTTTATTTTAATTAAATATAATAAATCACAATCATTTCTTAATATTTTCTACTCAGCATTTATATTAGAATGATTTCTGAAGGTTCATGTGACACTGAAAACTGGAGTAATGGCTGCTGAAAACTCAGCTCTGCCATAACAGTAATAAATTACATTAAAAAGACATTAAAATAGAAAATTGTAATAATATTTCACAGTATTACTGCTTTTACTCTGTTTTTGATCAAATAGATGTATGATTTATGCAACTGTAACTATATTAATTCCAGATCTATTAGACTGTTGTTGCAGCTGACAAACATACTTTCTTACACAATCCCCCCCCCCACCCCTTCCAGCACTGTGACAGAGAAACTTTGTACCCGCTGACTTAAGCAAACAGAACATGTTATTTTAGATAGGGGGACCTAGATGTGAAACTTTTTCCATTTCTAATTTTGTCGTTGTGTGATGCCCTAAAGCTCATTAGTCACAAGAGTAATGTGTGAGCAACATGTCTATGAGACTTTATACAGTTGTCTCTTTTTTTGGAGCTTATATTTCTCTTTCCCTGAGTCGAGATAAGAGATTTACTTTAGTGAGAGTTTACTTTAGTGTTTCAGTAACATTTTTTCATTCTGATCTTTCCAGGTAGTACTGTTGCTACTTGTCTGCTTTGTCTGCCAAGTACGGGAAAAGGGAAATGATATGTCTTTATATAAAAACAAGGCAAATTAAGCATTAACATCTAATCTCGTTCACTGTCTGAGTCTATACAGAGTTGTTTTAATTCACTATTCAAAGTCATTTTAAGGCAAGTAAGTCCATTCTGGCCGTCTTAATGCCTCTGGGTAGCTATTTCTGTGTTGCTGACAGGCATACAAGTACATGCTATTTACTTGAATAGAGAATGGCGTAACTTTCCAAAACTGGCTTATCAACATTTTTTCAATAAAATATACACTACTGTTCAAAAATTTGGGGTCAGTAATAAATGTTGTTCTTTTGAACTTTCTGTTCTTCAAAGAATCCCCTCAAAAATGAATGACAGTTTCCATAAAAAATGAAAACGACACAACTTTTTTCAACATTGATAATAATAAGAAACGTTACTAATTGTGGGGGTGGGGGGTGGGGGGTGCTGGGGGAGTAAACATAAAATTTCTCAAGAGCAATTTTTGAAGGGGACACAAATAATACAGCTAAAATTGTACTTGTTAGGATATGGATACATAGAGGAAAGCCTTACTACTATTAGTGCAGCAGGGAAGGAGGGAGACCGTGCCAAATTAGACAACTTCAAGCTGTTATGGTCGTGCCGCGACAGCGGTTGTGTCCATTGTAGACATTACTATCCATCGCAGTGTTGCCAAGTCCGCAATTTTCCCGTGGAATTGTGCTAATTTATCACTCTTGCCGCGGGTTGTTTTTCATGTCCACGGGTTGAAGCGACCCCAATAACTTGTATTTTAGCCCCTGGAATGAGATTTTTATTGGGGGACCCCCTTCGAAACGTGGTTAGTTTGGGTTAGTTTTGGGCTCATTTTGAGTAGCAATTGGGCTGGTTTTGTTGTGAAAACCTGGCAACCCTTTCTGTCAAGCAGTTAACGTTATTATTGCTAACATAGCAACTCGTCGAAAAATATATTGCCATCATCTGTATTAAAGAGAAAATAATCACTTCATACGATGTTAAAGTGAATAAAATAGCCTTGACAGCCTTACTTACTGGAGTTCCACAACTATTGACTTTGTTCTCTCTCACCAGACTCCTGTGTGTGTTGGTGATGTAAAAGAGGAAAGCAGGCATTTGGACCAAAGCACTGTGAGGCAAGGGAGGGGGAGACTCAAAATGTTTCTAAACTTAAAACGCATTTTGCCCCATCTGTGTTGTTTTACTACTTATACAATTATTTAAAGTATAAAACATTGTTATTTACAATATACAGTGTGGTTTTTAATCATATTTTTTTAATCATATTTGATGTTTTTTTCTATTAACAGTATGTAAAACTTTTAAAGTAACTTATTAGTCAAAGCTGTTTATTATGAGTCATGGTCAGTCTGGAGCAGAACTTTGAATCTTTCTTTCAGTTTGAACCCCTGCAGCCTAACAATCACAGGAAAGCGCCACTTGAGGGCTGTAAACAGTCAGATCTCTCATAGACAGTGTAACAGGCTGCATTGTTGAGAGCAGCGGGGACAGTGAGAGGTGTGCACGGTGGCCGGATACTCTTCTTCTGATCAGGTCTGCCACATATCCTGATACAGCAATGCTCATTTTCATTCTAAAAGGTGCAATGCATTTTTTTCCCATTAAAGGGATGGTTTACCCAAGAATGAAATCATTTACTCACATTCATGTCATTCCAAACCTGTATGAATTTCTTTCTTCTGTGGAAGACAAAAGAAGATATTTTGATGAATGTTGGTAACTAAACAGCTTCAGTTCCAATATGGTCAAAAATATAATAGAAATCAATAGGAACTGAAACTGTTTCGTAACCAATGTTTTTCCAAATATATGCCAAGTTCTGTCATGAAACTCTAGATGGCGCATGCTGATGGGTCCTTAACGCAAACTGATGATATTCACCGTGCTGGCACAAGCTGATTGGTTCATGTTGTATATGCAGCCAATAAGCTTGCTGCTTTACATTTAAATGGCAGGTTAGCTTTCACTAGAGCATTCGCGGTGCACTTGCAGAGTTTCTCTGAAACCCTCCACCTTCCCCAGCTCCACCTGCATAGATCTGCTACAGGTTATTATATATGCTATAACCTAGAAGTGTGGGGGTCTCTGAAGGCAGAGAAGAAACATGTTAAAGGTGAATAATAACGCAGCATATATATAATTAACCATTCAATGTTTGCATTTAAGGGCAGAAATATTGTACCTCTTTACTTTTATGCAATAAACAAGCTGAGTCACCTCTTGATGAACTGAAGTCAAACCATTTGAGAACCACCTCACTATAGTGTAGTAGATGTTTTACTATTACCGCAGTGGCTGGAGGGGTTTAAAATGCTTGAAATTGACTTATATTTTCCCGTCAGCTGCCTTTTACGTCACAGCTCTATAATGACTACATTAATCATGGATGACATATTGAGCTGCTACTAGGCCATTTCTGCAGTGGCAATGCTTAATAGTGGTAATGGTGGTAATAACTGAAAAATTGATTTTTTTTGCATTATCATTCATCAGTGCTGTTCATATGAAGTTTAAGACCTCTGTGAAATATAAACATTACTTATTGCTCTTTTAATTTGTTTTCTGCTTTGAAAGGCACGTTTTATAACTAGGGCTGGGTATCGTTCAAAACTTTTCGATACCGATACGATAACTTGAGTTCGATACCGGTTCCTGAACGATACTTTTTTCGATACCAATTTTATGAAATCAGTTTTAACAAGATTATATTATTTCAAAAAACTTTGGTTTTATTTTTTCAGCTTGTTGACATTTATACAGACTCAAAGCCTCATCTCCTGAGCCACTGCACAAAGGAGCAAAATATATCCAACACAATAAATCAGTGCAAATAGTTTTAATAAAGTTCAAATAGTTTTCAGTTTACACATCTGTTAGGCTACGTTTACACTAGTGTGTGTTCATTTTAAAATGCATAGCTCAGACAGAATCATCATTTCTATTCATTTATTCTAGGTTTGAAAATCTTTATCCACTTTCATAAGTGGGTGTTTTATTTTCTTTCAACATGTTTTATTGTTATTAAATTCTGTGTTGTAGTATGTCTAATTATTTGAATGCATAAAAACAACTTAGTTTATTCAAATTTATTCTTAAAATAGCCTTATGAAATGTTTTCTTTTTCCTCAGAAATTCTGTGTTCTGTATGTGGTTTTCAAATGAAGGCATAAAACATTAATTTCATTTATCTTTAAATTATTGAAAATCAAACTTTATTTATTTATTTTGGCAAACAAAGGGGGTTTACTATTAAAATTAAAACATGGAAGAAATGTTGTGTGATCATGACTTAAAAAAAGTTTTAATAATTTTAATAGTAGCCTAGTAGTAGCAGTATGTACATTCTGCTGAACAGTAGTAATATATTTCTGCCGCAGTGTCTTCCAAGTTAAACCGAACTTTTATTTTGACGGGTTGCTGTGAATACCTTTACAGTTCTGTGTGTATATGATATGACGCTAGTTTTGCTGAAATCAAATGGTAAAATGCTCATGAAGTGACTCTCAGAGCAGTTCTGGAGATGTTGTTCATGTGTTTATGTCCTCATTTAGTGAGACGGCAGACGCTGAAATCACCGCAAGCATCACGCGCGCTTCAGTCTGTGTGTAGTAAATATATATAGAGAGCAGACTGCTCCGCACGCTTTCGAATCGCTCTCGCGGATGTCAAACACTGATCAATCTGCGCGGCGCCGCTTCTAGTCGAACACAAGTCTGGCTTACTGACGTTTATGAGATTAACCCCTTAGGTATCGAAATTTGGTACCGAACGACAAGACGTATTTCTATACTCGATGGTATCGAGGCAATTCGGTACCCAGCCGTATTTATAACAGCCAATGCTCAGTTTTAGCCTCTTTTACAACAAGGTGTTTCTCATATAAAAAGCCATTATTTATTGTTTGACCTAATATACACTGTAAATAAAATCCGTAAAATTTACGGTAAAAAACCGGCAGCTGTGGTTGCCGGATTCTACCATAAAAAATACGGTAACTACATTTTAGGTTTTAAACGTCTCCTGTGCTTTCCAAAAAGCCATTTAGAACTGTTTAAATTTAGCTTATTTTAAATTTCTTGCTTATTTTACATTTACAGTTAAATACCGTAATTTCATTAACTGATATAATGTTAATATACCAACCTATTGAAGTATTGAAATCTGTTTTGTACCTTTTGAAATACACTGATAACCACCAAATGCAGGTGGTGATGAGAAAGTCACATGATGAACCAAAGCCCATCACAAGCAGCTTTTAAATAATAACATATATAGAAGGTGCACAGTGTCATTCACACAAACACTAAACACCATCATGGTGAGACTCATTAAACTGAAATATGCAATGAACATTAATTTAACAACATTAGATGTAACATACAACCCTAATAAACATAACTGATAAGAAAAAACTAAGAGGAAAGATTCAAAATTCAAATTCAAACAAAATTTGAAATGCAACGCAGAGAATTCTGGGAACGTCAGTTTACGGTTTTTCCCTGTAAATTTTACTGGAACTTACCGTTAACCATTTAACAGGTTTTTACTGTAGCGTTTTCACAGTTTTTTACCGTTAAAATCACACTCATTTTTTACAGTGGTTTATTTTCCTGTCATTCTCCTGACATGAAATCTTGATATTTAAACTGTATGTCACATTGTTGGTTAGATATCAATGATATGCTCTCATGTACTAGTGTGATGTAATTTAGAGGTGCTCTAGCAGATGGGCTGTGTTTAAACAGAGCAGGTTTTGTGGGAGGCTGGGGAATTGCTGACACATGTCTGGGCAGAATGTTTTCTTAGCCATTGTCATTTCATCTGTGTTGTCTTTAATTAAATCAACCTAAAGAGCTGGATGGACATGCAAGGAATGTCATCTTATGGTCCATTAGAGAGAAGCATCAGATATCAAATAGGGTTTCTTTGATCAGAATCATGATGCAACCCACTATGGCATAATAAAAGCCAGTATCTTCATCTTGATTCTGCTGTACCTCAAAATGAATTGAGTGTGCCAGTGACCTCACCCATGACCTCTGAATTGACCAACTCTAAACTCTGTTTTCATTTCTGTAGGAATGAAGTGACTTAACAAATGATTAACCAAAGGTTTGCAAACAGCAGCATAATATTGACGTTTTAACTGATTCACTTAACTCTACATAGCATAGCTTTCTTCTGTGTATAGCGTAATGTTTCTTACCCAACCAGATCTGTCAGTTCTAACACTGATTATAGACCCTTTTGCTTAAGCATAGATAACCCATGAATCAGTAGAAGGGGTGAATTACAGATATTTGATCTTTTTAAATGAAGACTTCCCCATGTTTGTGAGCTGAAGGGAGGACACTTAGCTGTCAGTTGGTTGGGCAGCCCTGAAGGGCCCAATGCCAGTTTTCTTCACTGGCAAGAGAAAAGATATGCCAGTGTAGGTGCCATCATGACAATATGTCTTTCTCTGAATATGTCAGAGGTCACGTTTGTCAGCTGGTCACTGACTAGCAACCAGTTTGGAATGTTGTTTGTTGTCCTGGATGATCCAGGTGAATTTCAATGATTCAGTGATCTGGAAAACTGAGTGGGTTAAGTGACTGCATGCTTATCGAGACTGTAGGCTAATGAACTAGTTCATAATAGTTTAATAATAGTTTCCAGTTTCATTACTCCAGTCTTAAGTGTCACATGATCCTTCAGAAATCATTCTAAAATGCTGTTTTGCTGCTTAAACATTTCTTATTATTATCAGTGTTGAAAACAGTTGTGCTGCTTAATATTTTTGTGGAAACCATGAGTTTTTAGGATTATTTGATGAATAGAAAGTTGAACAGAACTGCCTTTTTTAAATAGAAATATTTTGCAACAGTGTATAAGGCATTACTCTCACTTTTGATCAAATGCATCCTTGTTTAATAGTCTCAATTTATTAAAAAAAAAGACCTCAAACTTTTGTTCTATAGTGCATTTTATAACATAAAATATGAGTTACATTTTTGTGGTGAGATTTTTTTTGTGATGCGTGATGTGTTTTGTTTAAAATAGAAAAAAGCCAGCATTTCCTTGCTTTTTTTCTGATGTGAAAGAGTGGTAAGAAGGAATACATTTAGAGGTCACATTTTTCTGCAGTTTTCTGTGTAGACTTCTCACGGGATGAAGGGTGACAGTAGTACCTTAACCTTGATATTAACTGTTCATGCCAGAAAAGCCAATATTTAACATTTGGCTTTGAGTTTTTATCATTTGGGTGTGCTTTGGGAACTCATATCTGAAATGAATATTAATAATAAAGCATCGCAGTGTATCAGAAGGACAAGCTGTGATCTTTTTTTAGGGGACATCTACTGAACTGAAGAACTAGTGAACCATGGTCTGGTATACATTTTTTAAAGCATCTCCAGAATGCAACATTTTTGCTTCTTTAACAAGTTTAAAAAATAGCGTTAGCTCATGTTTTATGATGCCGAGAGAGAGAAATTTGATGCCCATAGGCATGATGGTGTTTCCTTCATGGTAAAAAGTGTTTATTAATTGATTGTGTGCCTTTAGTTCTTCCTCGTCTGTAATTCATTCAAAGGCTTAACTTGTTAGCACACTTGTTTTCCAGAAGAAATCTGTGTTGAAGTATATTCAATAAATAATGGATAAATAAATGCATGTAAAACCATGTTGCTATAATTTGAATAGCTAAAACATGAACCTTTTGCTTTCAGATGGATGGAAGCATGTCTGGGGGAACAGCTGCCTCCTACCACAGAACTGGAGCACGGCTTGAGGAATGGCGTCTATCTTGGCAAACTGGCTAAGTTCTTTGCTCCCCAGTTGGTGTCAGAGAAGAAGATTTATGACCGGGACCAATCTCGTTATAAGGTACTGATTTTATTTATTGGTGTTTAGCAACTCTTTAGCTCAGCACAGAATTAATGTATATTACCTTACATTCACACAGCTGCTCCTGAAATGTACATTTGGAAAGTCACACCTGTTAGTAAATACAGGTGTCAATCACAAACACTGACTTTGTGAACGTAGCCAGTATGTCACAGTGCTTTGCCAGGATGTGCCTTTTCAAATGCAACACAGACATCCTCACATCCTGAAAGTCTCATTCCCATGGGAGAAGAAAGAGTAGGGCGGGAATTCCCTGAGACTGAATTGTGCCCACTGATAGTGATGTTTATTTGCACATGCTATCTGCGTTGTTTTAGTACCTGATTCACTAAAGCAATTATGCAAATCAGGTAATGATGCATACACACCCAATAATTTTGTGGTGAACTCAATTTGCATGCCACAGCATAGAAAAGTGGCATGTTTGTGCTGAAACTAATTATAATTATGGCTATTTAAGAGCATTTAGTACAAGGTTAATTAAATTGGATGGTGAATAAGGTGTGAAATTTTGCTATGAAATATGATTAGTAAATTGGCTCTAGAATAACTATTTTACCGTTCAAAAGTTTGGCATCGGTGCGATTTTTAAAATGTTTTTTAAACAGTCTCTTACGTTCAGCAAGGCTGCATTTATTTAATCAAGAAAACAGTAAAACAGTAATATTGTGAAATATTTTTACAATTTAAAAGAACTATTTTAATATCCTGTGATAGCAAATCTGAATTTTCAGCAGCCATTCAGCACCAGTCTTCAGTTTCACATGATCCTTAAAAAATCATTCTGATATGCTGATTTGCTGATCAAGAAACATCAGTTGTGCTTTTTGATATTTTTGTGGAAACCGTGATACTTTTCTCAGGATTCTTTGATGAATATAAAGTGCAAATGAACAGCATTTATTCGAAATAGAAGTCTTTTGTAAAATTGCAAATGTCTTCCATGTCACTTTTGATTAATTTAATGCATCCTAATGCAATCCTAATATTATTTTATTTAGATAGTATTAATTTCTTCAGAAAACAAAAACAAATTACTGACCACAAACTTTTGAACGGTAGTGTACCTGTCTGATGCATTTCAATAACTCATATGATGCATTTATTAAATGTAATTCAATTTTAATGGTTCATGAAATGTGCATGAAACATGTTACTCTTACATGTATTTATTTTGTTTTGTACTTTCTCCAGCACTCAGGACTACATTTCAGACACACAGATAACACTGTGCAGTGGCTCAGAGCCATGGAGTCTGTTGGTTTGCCCAAGGTGAGGCCCAAGTACACACTTTTAAAGAAACAGACACACACACACACACACATATCCTTGCCATCTTCTCTCTTTGAAGATGACAGTGCATTTCATTAGTTTAACATTCAAAAAGTTGGTTGAATCAAACAAAACAAAACTGCGTCCTATACACGTTGTGTGCCCTGTTTGACAGTTTGGATGGGAGGGTGGATAATTATTTTACTATTGTTATAAGATGAGTGGATAACGGCTTTTATTGAATATTTACTCATGGTTCGAGTTGTTGACCTAAATTAGCAATGGCCCTGTCAATCATTTTGACTGAGTTTCTCTCCCTTTCACTCACGGGCAGAAAAACAAAAGCTTCCTCCAAGTATAATGCAAAACTGCAGTGTGCAGTGCATTACACAAAGCCACAGAAGCAAAAGGGCATCATGTTTAGATAGATACACTATATAGATAAAAGTATGTGCACACCGAAACACAACACCCATATGTGCTTGTTAAATATTTTCAAGACCATTGACATTATTAGGGAGTTGGGCCACCCTTGCTACAAGGAAGATTTGCCACTAGATTGTGAAAATGGCTGCAAGGATTTGCTATAATTCAGAAATGAGCATCCAGGTCAGGTATTGATGTTGGGTGATGAGGTCTGATTCACAGTCGCTGTTCAATTCATCCTGAAGGTGTTCAGTGGGGCTCAGGTTTGGAGGCCTGTTCAGAATCAGTAAATTATTTCTATACGGATCTACATGGATCGATCTTCCAAAACTGTTGCAAATAAAGTTGGCAGCACATAGTTCTCTAGAATGTCATTGTGTGCTGTAGCAATGTCTTTATTGGAATAAAAGAGATAGTTCACCCAAAAATGAACTCTCCAAACCTGTATGACTTTCTTCTGTGGAACATGAAAGAAGATATTTTGACAAATCAATCAATCAATGATTTGAAACAACAATAGGATGAGTAAATGATCACAGAATTTTAATTCTTGGTTAACTATCCATTTAGTTTTTGAAAGAAATGAACACTTTTATTCAGCAAAGACACATTAAATTGAAAATGACAGTAAAATATCTATTTCTATTTGAAGTAAATGTTGTTCTTTTGAACATTTCATTCATCATCCTGAAAAAAAGTCAGGAATAAATTACATTCTAAAATATATTCAAATAGAAAACAGTAATACTATTTCACAGTATTACATTTTAACTGTATTTACAAACATATAAAAAATCCTACTGACCTCAAACGTTTGAATAGAAATGTAATTGTTGTTTATAAAAAAGTAATTGTAGTGTATTATTTATTACAATATTGAATATTGCTATTCCTCTTTCAGATATTCTATCCTGAGACCACTGATGTGTATGACCGCAAGAATATGCCCAAGGTGATCTACTGCATTCATGCACTGAGGTACTAAAGACCTTTTTTTCACAGAATATTTAAAACGGATTCACAGGCTGTGAACTAATAAGGTTTGCTTGCTTCATCAGGTTTCATAACCTGAAATTATAAAAATGGCGGCTCTGTGGTCATGGTTTCACGATCTCTCGGTTATGACAGCAGGTTTGTAGAGCATCAGCATGTATGACTGCTGCTTCCTCTTGGCAGCTATTGTCATGGCAATCTCACCACTGAGAAAAGCAGACGTTTTTTTGGGGTAACGGTGCAACTAGGGGGTGCCTCGTGGTACATCTACCCATCAGGCCTGCTGCTTAACTTCCTGCCTGTCTTAGGTCATTTCCTGTCACTGTTTCCTGACAATTCCTGTCACTGTGCTCCAGAGACAAAACTTTTTTTTTTTTTTACACCTCCTCTGTTATGCAGATCGTCCTCAGGTCATTGACTTCCTGAGAACAGTACCATAGGACGTAAGCGCATCCATCCAGTTAATGTTTTATGTTTTTATTTGCTTCATGGATAATCTTCATTCAGTTTTTATGGCCTGCTCTGGATTGAATTTTCTGAAGTATGAACTCTTGAGGTGTGATCCTGCACTGTTATGATATCAGATTCCCGCCCTCCCCTGCAGGAAGTGTATACTCAGAGATTAGCAGAGGTTTCTGTTTCCTGTCGTAGTTTGCCACCAGTGGAAATATGCTACATACAATCTGAAAGCAGTGTCTCGTCTGTCCTACTGTAAATGTCTGCCTTTATAATGAAAGCTCATGAGAAACTATGATTAGAATTGATCACCATGAACTTACAATAGTAAGTTGTAGTTAATAGTATTTTTTTTTACATAAAATAAACCATTAAGGTGATCAAAAGTGACGGTAAAGATAGATTTATTTTTTAAGTTCTTTTTGGTTATTGCTCTCTATTAGGTTAATGATCATATATACTGTTACACTATTAATATATATTAATGCTTATTTATAAATACATGTTGTTCATTCATAATACATGAACTAATATTAATTTCTACAGCTTGAAAATGTTACAAATGTACATTATCATTCATAAGTTTGTCGTAAGTAAGATTTTTGAATACTTGAATATGTGTACTCAGCCACAATGCACTAATTTGACCAGAAGTGACAGCAAAGACATTTAGAATGTTACAAAAGATTTGTATTTCACATGAAAGCTGTTCTTTTGAACTTTCTACCCATCAAAGAATCCAAGAAATGCATCATTATTATTTTCAGTAACACAACTGTATTTATCATTGACAATAATAAAATGTTTCTTGAGGAGCAAATAAGCATATTAGAATGATTACTGAAGGATCATGTGACGACTGCAGTAATGGCTGCAGTTTTGCCATCACAGAAATAAACTAATAAATGCCAATCAAATAAATGCAACCATGGACAACCTTTTGAACAGTAGTGTGCATTTAAGAAGGAACCCAAACTATATTTAGTTCAACAGTGTCACAGAGAATGGGTGGGCTTTTCTGAAAAACCACAACTCACAACACATTAGTAACCACATAGCAACACCCTGACAACCACCCACAAGAACCTAGAACAGTGAACTTGTGACAGTGAGTTTTGCATGGACAGCACCACTTTTCTCAGAAAATTTCATTTAGCATTCACTTGTAACTTAACATTTATGTTATTTATAGGAAACCATAGACTGACTCAGTGTAGAAAATGGTTCATGAATCATTTTGAAGTAAAAAAGCCAGGTAAGTCATTAGTAACTTAATATATGCAAATAGTAACATTTAGACATTAGCAGTTGGTGTGCACAGGGGACTGTGTCTAATGAATGACCACAGGAAGGCTTCTTTTACGGTAAATGATTTATAGTGTTTTCCTGCTCTCTTTTTCTCTCTCTCTCTGTCTTGTGTGTGGGTTGCTTGGCTTCCTCCCTCTGCCTTGCACACGCTCTTCCTTCCTGACTCTGTAGTTAACCCGCTCAGTAAGACTAGACAACACTGAGACTGTGCCCAGAGAAAATCCTTTGTGGCTCAAGCATCACCATCAGCATATACTTTGCATTAGATAGTAGACACATGTATATGAGTATTTTTTTTTTAATTTTATTTCCAAGATCATCAATGTCTTAGGTTAAAAATATGTCTAATAATACATTATGTATGACACAGTAACGCTTACATATTTATATAAAATATTTACGTGTTATGTATTTACACTTTGATAACCAAGGACATTTTTTTTTATTATAAAGGAAATGTTTGTCTGTATAGTTCTGCTATCAGTTTGGCTCAAAACAATAATCAAGCTTGTAACTCATGAGGTATAGTGACCTACATCTCTTATATCCGTTAAACCACTTAACCTTTGGCCCTTCTGTAGTACGGAGGATATTTTACACCAGACTGTGTCTATCTCTCTGCCTATTGATGTAGGGGTCAAAGGTAAGGAAGGCATGTTAAGTTTATCTGTCATGCATAAACGCTCAGGCGCACTCCACTCTAAACCCTTCAATAATTCATTACTCCTATTTGTCCTCAATCAGTCGATAGATAAATGTTTAATGCAGTTTCCAGCATGTGTTGCATACTAACTGCAGGCTATTTTCCTTTACAGAACTGTATAGGGCTTGACTTAACTCAACTGCATACTGACATCTAGTGGAAGAAGAACTACATACATGATTTTAATGCTTTGTGTTGCAAATAAAGCTAGTGAAATATTTAAAACAGTTCTTCTCAAACGGTTTTGGCCTTAGGGCACAATACAGTATCAAACTGAGAACATGTCGCTTGCCTGTATAATTTGGCTGCTGTTACCAAGTGACATTTAATGCAAGAATTTGCCTTAAGATGCCATAGAGTTTCATTGTGCAGTTGAATTGACATTCAACATCAAAAACTAAACATAGGAATTGAGGATATTTTGACAAGTTGATCAACTTTATTTTGCTGCATTATTGTATGATAAAAGCCTAGGACAGGAGTTGCTTTGGAATATATCTTTTTAATAAAGAATTTTCAGTTTTAAGTTTCTTTCAGTTAGACATGTTGCTCCTTCATATTATAGTAAGGCCAAGAGAGTTGAAGAAATGGTGTTTAAGATTTATGATATGTGATTTTATGATATGTTCATGTGTGTTTGTGCATTTATTTATTTACTTTTGAAGTGTTTATGTAGTGAATTAATTGTGTTTATGGAAATTTGTTACATGTCCTTACATTGTCTTGAATTTAGTGTACTGTGTATGAAATTTGTGATAAATGATTGAACAGCTGTCTTTGGAGAAACTTAATTTTTTTATTATTCTACCATTTTGGAGAGAAATGAAAATACACAATAATTTTAACTTCCAACTCAGCTCTCATGACCAGTTTTCTCTTCTGTCTCAGATTATATCTCATTCTCTCACTTTGATTTTGTGCATTTATTTATTTATGTATTTATTTGTTCTTCTTTGTGTAGCTTGTACCTGTACAAATTGGGAATTGCTCCTCAGATCCAGGACTTGTTGGGGAAAGTAGACTTTACAGGTATGCCACAGTCATTCACAAAAATGTAAAAAATTTAGCTCAGGTCCAAAGTACAAGATCTGCCTATAACCACAGTACATATTAATGCTTTCAATAGTAATTACTGTATATTAACAATAAACAAATTGTTCTTTCAAAGGCTAATCCTTAACCTATTACTTCAGTCATAAAAATGTGGTATCTGCAATCCATTTGAGATTTAAAGCACATACAGTGGTGCTCCCGTACAATCACAGAACCCAAGCACAGCCATACAATTATATCCATAACTGAAGTGTAGATCCACCTCTGTCAGCTCAGATCACTGGAGAAAGAAAAAGAGATAAGTGCCTCAGGTTTTAATGAGAGTGAACACTCTGGAGAAACCTAGCTGTTTGGGTTTGATTAATGATGGGATTGTAATGACAGGTAATTACTGTTTTAGCTCTGTTCAGAGTGTAACTCTTCAGCTTATTCGTTGTGCTGCTGTTAATAAAATATCTCATCAGGAAAACTGAGTTCAAGTCATAATGATGTGGTATGTAGTGAAGTAATAATGAAAGTGAAAACATTTAATTCAATTCAATTCAAGTTTATTTGTATAGCACTTTTCACAATGCAAATCTATGCAAACAGCTTTGCATAAAATTAAAGTTTCTACATAATATTTAGTAATAGCTTATCAGTGGTGACTATCTCAAGTTGATGTCCATATGGCAGACATGTACGGTAAAAATCAAGCAGTCAGTTAATGTCATGGTGAACACTATCAACAGCAATGATTATGTGTTGCGATCAAACTTCTAGCAAAATTTGGTAGTTTTGCATGTTGTCTGAGGGTTGGCATCATCCGAAGTCTTTTCTTTGGGTTGGCATCATCTCTTCTCAGGTGTTTGGTCATCTCAGGTCTTTATAAGAGCTGGATCCAGACTGAAGCTTGTGTAATTCCTACAGAAACAGAGAAGGTAATAGAGAAAAATTAGCATAGCTGCTGTTCCAACTAAGCAAAAAATTATGTGTTCAACCCAAGCAAAAGAATGAAAATGTGCATTTGATCAGATGTAACTGAAGTACAAGGTTATGAGATACATTATGTGAATGCTTGGCTAAAGAGATGTGTCTTTAATCTAGATTTAAACAGAGAGAGTGTGTCTGAACCCCGAACGTTATCAGGAAGGCTATTCCAGAGTTTGGGAGCCAAATGTGAAAAAGCTCTACCTCCTTTAGTGGACTTTGCTATCCTAGGTACTACCAAGAGTCCAGAGTTTTGCGACCTTAGGGAGCGGGATGGATTGTAGCGTGATAGAAGACTAGTTAGGTACGCAGGAGCTAAACCATTTAGGGCCTTAAAAGTAAGTAGTAATATTTTGTAACTGATACGGAACTTAATAGGTAGCCAGTGCAGAGAATGTAAAATTGGGGTAATATGATCATATTTTCTTGACCTGGTAAGGATGAAGATTAAAGCAAGCTGTTTTTGCAGAAAATGATTTCTGTAGTGGTTTGGTGTTGACATGCTTTGAAGGTGTATTGTAAAATGATTTAAAGTAACAAGGCCCTTGATTTGTTCGATGTGAATAAGTATGGATATTATGTTGGTCACTAATTCTATCTGTATTGATAGATTGAACTGCAAGACAGCCGTTGTTGTTTTTCGAATGCATTACAGTTGCAGATCTTTTATGAAATGGCATAGGTTACCACAAATTAATGGTTTTGTCAGTAATAGAATAAAAAGATGTATGTAAAATATGTTGCCTAATTGATGACATTTCATATTCTCTTTCCACAGAGGAAGAAATCAGCAACATGAGGAAAGAACTGGATAAATATGGCATCCAGATGCCCACCTTCAGCAAGATCGGTGGCATCCTGGCCAATGAACTTTCAGTAGATGAAGCTGCATGTGAGTGACTTCACCTGTTTCTCCTATTCTTATGTTTAAATTAAATACATATAATCTTCATTCTCAGGATCACATGTATTTGTTCTCTTTCTGATCTATATCTGTAGTACACGCTGCTGTCTTTGCCATTAATGAAGCCATTGACAAAGGTCACGCAGAGAGCACAATGGTGGCTCTGCAGAACCCCAATGCCTTACTGAGAAACACACAGAAACCACTGGCCCAGGCCTACCAGGACAAACTGAGCAAAGCCAAGAGGAAGAAAGAGGATCAGGCTTCAGGACGGGTAAACTAGATATTCATATTAAAAGTTTAGAAAAACCCTTCCATTCAAAGTTTTGTGGTTGGTAAGATATTTTATGTAATTTATTCCTGTGATGGCAAAGCAGAATTTTCAGTAGCCATATGAATATTATGCTGCAAGAATGGAAATATTTCTGCCTGTCAGAAATAATGTTTTACAAAACCAATGCAAACCACATTTGTATGTGATTTAAAATCTGATTTAAATTTGGTTTTTGAAATTATGCACTGTATGAACAACGCCTTAGTCATACATAGGCAAACACATGCATATCTGAATCTTTTTAACCTAAAGATTGAACACTAATTTACAGGGAGGACTATTCATAAGTTGCTGAAAGCAAATATCCAAAAGTTGCCTGCAAAGCAAGTTTGTCTGTGTTTCTTTTTGCAGCCCCCTTTCAAACAATCTCCAGCATTCCTTTACTTGCAACATCAGCAGGATTTTGATTAAAACATAACAGAATCAGCCTTGCTAGTTAAATGCTGATGCCCTCTAACTCTCCTCACACACTCTGCTGACTCCAGTATCACCTGATCCCCTGATGTTGGCTCAGTTGAATAGTCATTTTGTTGTGTGTACACATCTAAGGTTGTGTGAATAGTGTATTACTGCTCAGGGATTTTTTTTTTATTATTTAAGCTTTAGCCTGGTGTTAAGATCTTTGCTCACAGGCACAATGGTGATAGCTCATGTCTTGCTGGGATCAAACTAATAGTATTCTCATTACTTTCCCTGAGTTTACCCTATCCTCTGCACCACCAAATCTATGATTGTTATTTTTTTTTTAACAAGTCTTGTTAATAAATAAATTGTGACATATTGTGTGTGTGTGTGTGTGTGTGTGTGTGTTTGTGTGTGTGTGTTCAGCGCTCATCTGTTGCAACTGAAGAGAGAGATGTGTATGAAGAATTGCTGACTCAGCAGGAGATCCAGAGCAGTGTAGACCTTGTGAACAGTAAGTGTTTTATGTGTTAATTTATGTTGTTTTTTTTAAGTTTGAAAAAATTAAAACACATCAAAGGTATGACTTAAAATTTAGGTGGAATATTTAATATATATATATATATATATATATATATATATATAATATTTCAGGGAAATACATATAACATATAATATAATATATATTTTTTAATTTAATGGATAGTTATTTATGGGATGCCCTGCAATTGATTCATACTGTATGGCATAGTATTATATAAATGATACATAATAATGATTTTCTCACTCTAGCATCAGAAGCTATTCAACAATTAAATCAGGCTCTTGATGCTGAGGATCAGACAGCCCTGCTAGCCAGCCTTAGGTTGCCTGCACTTGGTCTTGTGGGAGTCCTTGATGGCAACTCCAGCTTTTACCTGGACCACTTCACATCCTACAGGGAGCATAAAGTTAAGGTACTAAAGCAGACTTTCCATATCAGGTGAAATTACTTTTCAGTCAAATGAGTTTGATGAGAATGTTTATGACATCTGTATGCAGGATGCTGGTGCGGGTGCTCAGCTGGAGAGGGAAGAGATTCAGAGGGTCATCACTTCCTGTAACGAGTTTGCAGAGGCCGAGAAACAAAGTATGTTGCACACATACATGTAGCCTTGACTAGCTGAAAAAATAGCCTAGAATATAGTGTATCTGTAGATATGAAGCTCTGTATTTTATTGTTTCTCATTCAAAATCATGACAAGTGAATTTATGCATCACAACATTATAGTGTAAAATATGATTTTTTTTTTTTTTTTTTTTTTTTTTTACAAATTGAGATTTTCTAAACATTTAACAGTATTAATAAGGGAAGAATTAAAAGTAAAAAAAAAAATGTTCAAAGTGTTTTTAAAGATTTAGTGAACATTAGATAATGGCTGAGGTAAATATTAAAATAGGGAAACTGAGCTTAAATATCCAATATTGACCATTATATAACCAAAGTGGACTGATACTGATATTAAAAAAACTCTCTAAAAGCAGTTTATACTGTATTTCCCTATTCAGTTTGAACCTATAAGATTGTTCTGTTTGTTTGTGTGATACTATTGATTATTGTGCTCTTAATGGACACAGAGCAGAAAGCGGTTGTTGCGATCAATGCAGCTATTCGACGAGGCATTCCAGAAGAGACCGTGGAGGCACTTCTGAACCCAGAGGCCCAGTTACCCATCGTCTATCACACTGCTGCCAGCCTGTACCAGGCCGAGCTCTTCAGCCTGCAGCTCGGCTGTCAGGTCAGCTCTCTTAACTCTCTGTTTCCATGTGTAGCTCTTTCTTGTCCCTACTTACAAAACTAGTTTTCATTTTTTACCATCTCAGAACAAGGCCGGTCTTACTCATGAGGAACTGTGTGTAGCTGTGGAGATGCTGTCTGCTGTGTCTGTGTTAAATGAGGTGCTGGACACTAAAGACTCTGTGTCTGTCATTGAGCAGCTCAGTGACTCTCCACTGGGCTTCAGTGGTCTGGATGCTGACAATTTACAGAGGTACACTGATACTACTGACTGAAAAAGAGATGTGGCACACTAAAACAGAATTTAGTTATTTACTTCATTAAGTGGTTGTTTTGCTTTGTTAGATACGCAGACACACTGATCCGTCTGAGAGCTGAGTCCCTCACTCAGGGTCAAGAGTTCCTCACCTGGAATGATGTTCAGAAATGCATCGACACTGTCAATGTCCAGGTGCACGAGGAACATGAGAGTAAGCAAACTTTGAAATAAATTATACAATATCGTTCAAAAGTTTGTGGTGAGTATGATTTTTTAAGAGATTAACACCTTTATTTAGCAAGGATGCATGAAATTGCTCAAAAGTGATAGTAAAGACATTCATAATGTTACAAAAGATTACTTTCACAAAAATGCTGTTCTTTTTGTATTCGTCAAGGAATCCTGAAATAATATATTACAGTTTCCACAAAAGTATTAAAACGCACAACTGTTTTTAACATTGATAACAACAAGAAAGTTTCTTGGACACTAAATCAGCATATTGATTTGATTTGATCAGCATATCAGAATGATCATGTGACATCATGCTGTTGAAAATTCAGCTTTGTCATTGCAGGAATAAATTACATTTTAAAATATATGAAAATAGAAAACAGCTATTTTAAATTGTAATAATATCTTACAATATTACTGTCTTTACTGTTTTTTTAATCAAATAACTAGCCTTGGTAAACATAAGAGACTTCAGACTTCAAAAAACAGACCAAGTGGTCTTCGTGTTTCATAGATGGAAACAGATAGAAAGTTACTCCATAATGTGTATGAATTGAACTTCTTTTATCCAATGTATAGAAATCTCACAAAACATTTTGATTGAACATTTAAAGATTCTCACAAGTAAACATTTAGGCTTTGATCAACATTCAATTATAATATAAAACATTATATATGAGCTTGAAACAACATGTTAATTTATAAAGATATATATTCCATTGAATATTCCGGTTGTTGAGAACATCAAATTCCCATGTTCCCTGTGTAGGAGTCATCGCTATCGCTGAGATCAACGAAGCCCTAAATTCTGGAGATCCAGACAAGACACTCGCCGCCCTCCTACTCCCTACAGCTAAACTACAGGGAGTCAATCCAGCCAACGCCAAACACTATCACGATCTACTGCTGACCACCAAAGACCTCATCTGCAAGGTGAAACAGAATAACAGTGCTGAACCAATGAAATGTTACATCTGTTATTTCAGATACTCTTTTCTTATACAAATGATCTGGACACTTTTTACTCAACACTCAACTTTCCTCAAAGATTTTGTATTCAGCTTGACTTAGTTTTATGTTCACACTTGAGTGTAAATGTCCAACTCTTGATCAAGTCAGGAGCCTCTTCTAAAGTAAAAAGTGGGAAGTCCAACCATAACATCCTAAACCCACTGTTAAGCCATTTTAGATAAGGAAGCCCCCCTCGCAGGCCACAACAAAAACATCCTGGTATTTAAAAGCACTCAACTCATTGACAAAGCTATCGAAGCTCTAGAGCTAAAGGATCTAATCTTGACTTGGGAAGTTGAAGTCTTTGTGAGGAGATGTAAGAGGAAGGGGTCCAGACAGCTGTGGAAAGAACACAGACATACGGCTGCTTTGTAGTAATAATACAAGTCATACTGCCGCTGAGTGTACAGCTTCACATAGTGTGCAAAAAGAAGTGCATTACATGGGGCAAAGCACACAAAAAAGATCCCAAACACCAACGTGCTGGCCTTTATGTAGTGTTTCCAGTCATGACTGGAACGATTTAGATGGTAGATGATGGATCCGTAAACAAATGTGATGACCAGCGATGGCAGGACGAACCCCAGGCAGATTAGACTCAGTCTGTATGGAATCAAAGCTCGGTTGAATGCTTTTTCATAGGACTGGATATCATGACACGTCACCAGCTTTTGTTCAAGAACTTGGTAGCTTTGCTGAATCATAAACTCAGGTATCATCACAATAGCAAAAACCATCCAAATGGATAAACTGGTGCAAATCGCACAGTACTTTTTCGACATTGTCCTGTAGAAGAACGGGTGAACCACCGCAAGGTAGCGCATCAAACTAATACACATGTGGGCATGGATCGAGCAGTAGATGTTCCCATAAAAGCAGGCAATCACCACCTTGCAGGCGAGCTCTCCAAAGATCCAGTCATTGTTATTGAGGTGATAGTGGACTCTGAGCGTGAGGGAAAGTAGCAAGAGAAGGTCTGAAAATGCTAGGCTAAAATATAGGGTACCACTGGAAAGATTCTTTCTTCCGCTGAGGCAGGTTAACACAAAGACATTAGAGGGGATCCCGATGAGGATGGCTAGGATGTACGCGGATGGAATGATCCTAGTGCTGACAATTCCAGTGGTGTGATCGATGACATTGGCACTGACGTTTATCACAGGCGCCTGGAAGGATGAGTTAAAGACTATTGTTCCAGGATATGTTTTTGGGTGAGGTGGCTTGTTTGGAAAAATGATTCTGGAATCTTTTGATACTAAAAAAAATGAAGGTTAGAAAACAATGTTAAAAGACTGTTATACAGTGTGTTCTTAGTCGGTAGATTTATACTCAAAACGTAGTTTCATTTGAACTGAAGTGAATATAAATCAACAGAAATTAATAGATTGTATAATAATTAATAGTAGACATGGCTTCAAGTTTTAGTCAATAATAAGATTAACAATAATAATAACATTACACATGTACATTTACATGACATTTACATTTAGTCATTTAGCAGACGCTTTTATCCAAAGCGACGTACAAATGAGGACAAAGGAAGCAAAATCAACAAAATAGCAATGATATGCAAGTGATATACCAAGTCTCAGTTTGCTTAACGCAGTGCACGTAGCAAGGTTTTTTATTAAATTATTTAATAAATAAAAAAGAAAACAGAATAGAAAAAGAATAGAGCAAGCTGGTGTTAGAGGCCTTTTTTGCTTTTGTTAATTGTGTAATAAATAAAAAGAAAACAAATAGATAGAATGCAAAATGATTAGTAAAGCTAGTGTTAGTTTTAATACTAAAAACATATTTTTGTTACTTTATTAGCTAGAAAAATCTGGAAAACACTGAATTGAATTTGAAATTTAGTGACCAAAGACATTAAAACCAGTTGAACAGACAGTTTTTGAAATTAAATAAAGGTTGTTCGGTTTTAGTTTTTAATATTATAGGCACAGATGTTCCAGATTTACCACACGACAAACATTTTTTAAGGTTAATAATTGATTTAAAGTGTTACATCTTTAATTATGTAACATTATATTTACTTACTACATTGAATTTATTTTAGTGTATTATTTTGGGGTAATGTCTCTGACTCTTTTTGTTGTTCTTTCAGCAGTGTATAACCACCTAAAATTCTCAAACTCACCATCGTTATGTTGCTAGATTTTGACACATTGTATTTAGAGAATAATTTATTATAGTGATTGAAAATGTTGATCACCATAGACGGCTATAGTAGCTCTGACTAAAAGAGTCAAGTCAGTTAAAGAGCAATTAAAGTTTTCTTTGTCACAAAAGTCTTGATTTCAGTCCAAATTCACATCTCTACCACATAGCAATCAGCTGTTGATCTTCAACCGAAAGAGAAAAGTTTTCCTCTTACCTGAATCTTGAAGTGAGTCCTCAGACATTAATGGTAATAGCAGCAGCACAAAAACTCTCCACATGTTTGAAAGGTTTTTCCAGTTAATTTTTACAAACTATTGTTCATCAAACTAGACATGATCTACAAGTGACTCTTTTGAGGATCACTCTCAAGGAGTTAGGAGTTAGGAGTTTAGATCGAAGGTTGTGATATGTCGCTGGTTTCCTGTCAAGAGCTTGGGGAGTCTGAGTCAGAATTGCTCAGGGCTCATTTTTCAGGCATGTCAGGAAATGCTGCGAGACGAGAGACGTCCTCCGAATTATTTACAAACATTTGTCCACAAATAGTTAGTAAACTGCATAGAGGAATGTTTAAATGGTATTTTGAAAATGTCTCTGGCCACAAGTCCTTTATTGGATAAATGTGTCCCTATAATTTCTTTCTTTCTTTCTTTCTTTCTTTCTTTCTTTCTTTCTTCTCCTTTCAGATAAGGAAAACGGTATTTATTTTTGTCTTTCTGAATATCAGTGTTAATAAATGATCAGTAGAATGATAAATCGTACTCGGTTACTATCGTAACCTCGGTTCCCTGAGATACGGAACGAGTACTGCGTCTTGCTAAAGACGCTATGGGAAAAAGCCTTTTTTCTCCTTTACTGAAGCCTTATTCAATCACGCAGTGAAACTGCACGATCATTGG